>JAOEGS010018185.1:33417-52654 GCA_025447755.1 Corythornis vintsioides | reverse complement strand
GAGGTTGGACAAGGTTCTGAGCAGCCTGGTCTAGTTGAGAGTGTCCCTGCTCACTGCAGGGAGTCTGGACTAGATGATCTTTGGAGGTCCCTTCCGACCCTAAACATTCTAAGATTCTATGTCCTTCACCTCCACCTGAACTAGTTTATACTACGGATGGCAGATCTCCTTGCTAACAAAAGAGAGCTTTTCATTGGCAAAATAAATAAATTAAAAAACTGAATTATAAAAGATGCAAACTTGAGTTCAGGCAGTAAAAACAGTATTTCAGCTGCTGTTGGAAACCACACTACAGAGAGGTCTACATGAAAGAATCTATGTGGAAATAAAGATGTTTTGGCAATTTATTTTTTTTTTTTAAAAAAGGACATATTTTTGCACTGGGTACCAAAGATTATAAAGAGTTTATTCAATATCACTTTATAGGCAACCTGTGAAATACTCTTGTTTATGCTTTGATTTGAATTGCAATGACATACTGTTTATAGATAGGTTTATATTATCATTTTAAAAAGAATAGTCTATCTGTAATCTTCTGCCCTTAGTTAGTTACGTTTTATAACATCCTTGTGTATTTTGGTGAACAGAAATGGACCTAAACATGTGTTTAAGATCTTTGTTAAGCTGTAAAGTGGCTCTATTTCTTAGTTACTTGTTGTAAAGTAATATGGATAGCTCTTTGAATAAAACCTAGAGGAACAATATTCACCTACATAAGCAAAACAGAGTGAAGGAGAAAATGAGTCCTCTATTTTCAGCTTTTTATAAAAATTCACAGCTGGATACCACTGGTATGAAAAACATAGTTACAATCTATAGATCAGAAGGACCTTATATTTCTTTTATATATATATATATATATGTATGTATATAATTTTTTTTAAGGTGAAAAAGACAAACAAACAAACAAAAACCAAAAACCTTTTACCTCAGGGACTATTGGGTATACACAGGGAAAAAGAGAATTGATTACCTCTCATCTTTCAGGTTTCAGCTCATAACAAAGACATGTCATCATTTTCTTAATAAGCATAAATACTGGCTCAAAGGAATACATGCCTATTTTCATCAGTGTTTTCCAGGATGAATAAAATATATGCATTGAATGCTTTAGTACTTTCATTGTATTGTTTCACATTGTATCTTTTGTCTAATAGTACTATAAAAGTAAATAGCAATTTTGAAGCCCAGTATTTCTTTTAATTCATCCTGGGAACTGGGAGAAGAGGGAGAATAGAATGGCATTGCAGAGAAACCTATATTCTGAATACAGCACTTTTTCACCACACGTTTGCAACTTACAACTGATTTTGGATGAAAGGGGATAAAAACTATAATCTGTTAGTTCCTCTGATGCCAGTAAACAGCCTGCCATTTTCCACTCCCTGAATATATCACAGCAGCACAATCTCCCCAGATGCTGGCGGGAAGGCTAAACTACAATAACTTACCAAGCAGAGAAACTACAGAGATACACTACAGCATTCTCTTTAATTTTTTCTGGTAAATCACTAAAGACCATAACAGAAGTAGACCCCTATCAATAACAAAGCTATCCAAGAACTGCATATAGTTCTACCTGTCTCTCCTTCTGTAAGATGTTTTTCATATTTATTTTTACTTTTGTAAAATTGTTTATAAAATATTATTCCTTCTGAAACAATATTCCAACGATCCATTATCTCTTTCCAGTAAATCCAGGTTTCCCTAAAGGTATTAGCAACTGTAAAGACTGCAAGCAAGAAGTCTGCTCTGCAAACACATAGATTGTATACCATCTTTCCTTTTATAGGGAACAGAAAACCTGGTGGTCAGTATTGAACTAATTAGGTCTCCAGGGTCTCCTGATACTGACTGAATAAAGTCTCAGTATCTAGGGTCTCTCTCATCTGTAAACTATGGAACATGGCAAGCAATGTAAATCATTTTTGGATTTTCATTAAATTTCTTGATGTGTTTAATAAGTCCATTCTATTGTGCTAAACAATTCAGGAGATGGTTTGGTTTTTTTTATGTTTGTACAGTATTTTTCTTTCCATTAAAATATTCTACAGTGACTCTCCATTCATTGTATGGCAGTAGAATCAGATGGGATAATGAAGTGAATATGTACTCTTGGAAAGGTCTGGTAACACTGTGGATTTTGGCAGGAAAAGACAAAGTAATGTTAAGTGAAACTCAGTGTAATTTACTTATTAGCACATAATCCATCTGAATAGCTCATTTAAGAGCCTGCAGACTGATTAGACACATTTGCTAAACACAACTTAAAGAAATAATTAATGGGCTTTCTTCTCCAGTCTAATTTAATGAAGGGGGGACTCCCATTGTCCTTTTATTTGTAAATTGAAATCTACATCTTTACTTTCCAATTGATCTTGGGCTTTGGCACTTGTAAGATTTTGGTATCTCAGAAGACTTATTACGAGCTGTATTCTTGGTCCCTTGAAAGCCTGTGTCTGTTCCCACCTTCAAATTACCAGGGCACTCACATGTTTTTCATCCTGCTTTTCCCTTTGTTGCACAGCAAAGGGAGGAGAAGGGGTTATGTGAGACATGCCTTCCCATTAACTTGTTCATAACCTTTTTTTTCAATATAGAAACAACCCCTTTGCATTTTTTTGATGGTTTGTGTTTTTTTGGTTTGGTGTTGGTTTTTGTTTTTGTTTTGTGAGATTGCTGCAGGGATTTCTGGAGCTGGTTGCTTGTTTCCCTCACCAGTCATATGCTATTCTGCAGGATCTGCAAGCAACCTTTGCTCAGGCAGGGCAGCTTTACCTTCTGCAGCCTTGCCTTCCAGATGATGTAAAGGTACACAGCTTCCTTAAAATTAATTTAATGTAAATTGACTTACACAACTGAGAATTTGGCTGCCTGCTGAATTTACAATGAGTCACTTACATGTGACTTTAATGGATGGTCATGTTCTAATAAGTAGCTGCTCTGTGCACAGCAATTTGGAGTGAAGAACCACTGCTGAAAGGCAGCTCCTGCTGTCAGGCTCCAGAGGGGATGACCAACAGTGGAGTCAGCCCTTCCTGTTGGCCCTTTTCCATGTCTCTTGTCTCCCTCATTGCTTCTGCTGCTGGTTCAGCAGAGCTCTGGAGATATGCCATCCTGGAAGGGGAGAGAATAGCGGAAGATGGGGAGGAAAAGGAGTCAACCCTTCCTAGAGTGGACAGATAACACCAGTAATCCAATATACACCAGTGTACCAAGAGGTTATATAAGTAGATGCCTCTTGTCCTTTTCTTCCAGGCACCAATTAACTAGATATTTACAGTCTTTCCCAGAATTACAGTTTCCTCAGTGGATGCAGGAAACATAAGATGGGAGCTAATAGCTAGAAGATATTTCTCATCCTACCTAAAGTAGAACTGCTATTTCTGTTCATTTTAAATAGTTTGCTGGTATAGTAAATGCTAGTGCTCAGCATTGAAGATAAATTTGAATATGGCTCTGTAGGCAGAAACTGATTTGACGGCTCTCTGACTGGATTTTGGCAGGAGAGCACTTGGTGCTTCATTGCCAATTTCTCTATGTTGCTTTGCAGTAAGTGACACTTCCTTCATCTTATACCTGGTTAAAATTCACAGATATTCTGAAAGAAGCTTTCCAAAGAGCAGCCCTCCACTTTGTATTGCAGATATCATGAGGAACATCCCTGCGCAACTTGGTGGAACAGCTGATCCCCACAAGGAAGAACATTTAGGCATGCAGTTATAGCCATGTTTAAGTGTTTTTCCAAAAGCTTTATTGAATCTGGCTCATTGTTTGCTCCTAAGGGCTGCTGATGGAAATGAGTCATCCAAACCTGGGCTTTGGTTGGAAGATATTTGGTGAAGTTTTGTCTTCCTGAAAGCTACCAAAGTTTGCAAAGCACTTGCATGGATGAGTATTCAAACCTCAGAAGGTAGGATTTGACCTGTAATACGCAGACTTACAATTCTCTGTCATAAGAACAATAACTAAAAATCCAGTTATGGAACTGTTGTTTTGGAGAGGTAAACAAGGTACATGGATTTGGGGAATATGATGCATGCATGTAAGCATATTTATTTGTTTCCTCTTAACAAAGGAGTATTCTGCCAACAATAAAGCTGTTAGGAATAAACTGATTCTTGCAGTTTTCCTGCCCTGTACACATATCGAGATATTAGGAAATGCGGGGGACCCTTTGAAGATAGTCACAATTGGTTTTTTTACTTGTTCTTAATAAAGATAGCTTTTACATCTGAATCTACTACATCTACTCTACTAGTAGAGTTTACACTAGGGTTTTTTTGTATTCCTTCAAGAATCTCAGACAGCAGTCCTATTCTAGTCTACCAACTATTAGTCTACTATTAGTGGTGCTGGGGTACATGGTTTAGGGACCCTGGCAGTGTAGGGTTAATGGCTGGACTTGATAAACTTAAAGGTCTCTTCCAGCCAAATAATTCTATGATTCTATGATTCTATTACCAATTACTACCATTCTACTGTTACTCTTAATAAAGAATATACAAAAGGCCATTTCTATGATTCTTTCTAATTTCAATTTTCACGGAATCTAGTGACAGTAGAAAGAAAGGGATTAGGATTTTAAGGAATTTTTTTTTTCTATTTTTATGTGTGTGGGAATATTTGTTTTCTATAGTGGATTAAAACTCATTTCATTATGCTTCTTCAAATGGTTTTCCTCTGTGCTTAAAGTTAAGGATATATAGAAGTATTCTGCAGATTTAGGAAATTATTGTAAGACCCTGTTATGCTTATAGGCATTCTTGAATTGCTTATTGTAAATGATTATTTATTTAAAGTCTTTACCCTGCTCACCATATTCACTGGCATATAGAAAAAGGAATTATCCCTTATCTCTGCAAATTAATAAAAATATTAATAGATATTCCAGAAGGTGAAAGTTTCAGATCCTGCTAAAGAAGCATGGGCTATTTTACTCTGATATATAGTCTCTGGGTGGGAGCAAAGATGGTTAGTAAATGTAACATCAGCACTAACAAACGGAAGGAATCCCTGTATGTTTTGTATATTTTCTTTACCATGTCCTCTAGCAGCTAAATAAGTAATATGCAATCCAGATTTGAACTATATACTTTCACCAGGAAAAAAAACCTCCAAGTATTTCTGCAACAAAGAATTGTTAAGTTTTCTTTCTGAGCAGTCTAAGCAGATAAAGTAGGAATAATAGTTTATACTCTAGGTTTTGACACTAGAATATTTCATATTTAATTTCCTGAAACATGTATTCCTGCTCTTGGCTGGTTAAACTGACAACAAAATGAAGTACAAAGGCCTTGTATATAATATACTGCTCCCATAGTCCTGGAGTGGTCTCTGCAGGCTCCAGGTAAGTGCCAAAACCTTCCAGGATATCAGCTATACAACAATTAATTTATTCCATATCTCTCCCTTTAATGATCTTTCAGCAGTACTGAATTGATTTCATTTCTACAGCTACTGTTCTTCCCTATCTCATCTCCATTCTCCCTCTCAGCTTGAATTAAATAACAGAGATGAGAGATTTATTTTTGATAGCTCATTGTTATAAAGGAGATGGCTCTGTAGCATTGTACAATATAAAAATCTTCATTACAGAGATAGGTTTGAGTGCATTCTTTTCAAAAGAAAGCCATGTAGTTGAATTAACTCTTAGTATATTCAACACATAAAGCATCTCTTTGATTGTGGTATAGCTCAGTAAGCACTGTTGAGTTGCAAGAAGAGGGGAAAAGTTGCCAGAACTTTCAAAAAGGTAGCAGACTATAAACTTGCTTCCCGTAGTCATGCTGACACACTGTAATAAAACTCTTCAGTCTTAGTTCTGATTTATATTTGAGTGACCACACAGTTGTACAAAGACATTTCAATATGCAATCACTTGACTGTACATTGAATTCACATTGAGAATGCTGTTGTATTGTGTCCTACAGAGCTTTTGACTCAGAGGTGCCAGAAACTCACCATCAGACCATTAAAGCTGCTGGATCTTTTCTGATATCAAAGAAGATAAAGTGCTTTTGGAAAGCGGTAGGGAGTAATTGCTTTTTGGCTTTTTAAGTGGTTTGAGACCACTAGGAAGTTGTATTTTTTCTGGAGATAATTTTAGTATTTAGTTGTGTATATACATCCAAACTCTAATTAATATTCTAATTCTGTATAATCAATAAGGAAGGTACCTCATGTGTGTTCTGCTCATTATACTGAAACACTAATAGTTTTGGGCTAACTTGCACCCAACAGAGCAAAGATATCCATAAGGATGGAAAACTCCAGGAAGAAAAAGCCAGGAATAGGCATAACTAAAAGATGTGCTTTGCCCCAGCTGCATGGATTGCTGTGAAGAGTGGCATTGCACTGACAGCAAAAGGTGGGAAATGGTTGGGGTTTTTTTCATATCTAGAAAAGGAGGTGGAAACACACACTGCATTCTCACTGCTGAAACAGTAGTCCAACTCCCCCATTTTGGTCTGCAGGAGGCAGATCTGTTGTCTCTCTGCCCAGGGTACTCTTGGTGTGTTATGGTGATCATATCACATTTCCTACCCTGAATGCTATTTCAAAACTCCCATATAAACCTTAGTTATAATCCTCCCATTTTAACTGGAGTAAAAACTTCCTGAACACCGTTTTTAATTAAAATTATTTGTATGATCACAGTGCCCAGAAGCTCATTTAAGGTAAGTAAAGAATATAAGGTTATAATGATAGATCTTATTTGAAGTAGCTTTCTCATGAAATGCAACCCAAGATGCAGCTGATGTGTATAGATGAGTGTGGGAAGACACAAATTGCTGATCCTATCCAGGTAGTTGTCAATTTTTATTTCTAAATAAATAGTACAGTAAGGAAAGCTTAAGGACAATTTGAGGAAAACAATGAACCATCTTCATGAACAGCTTTCCACTTGTGAAGAGAAACATGCAAAATCCCAGAAGTATCTGTTCCAAAATGTAATAATATTATCATACAAGGAAGACACCCTATAAACTCTGGTTTGAAATAACAGTATTTTCTCTTCCTTGTCTGACAAGTACAGCAAAAAAGGCTTTAATAGTGAAGACTATCAGCTTGTATTTGACATGAAGAAGGGGAAACTAATAGCAGGACTCAGAAGGAGAGATGCCTTTGTTAATCATCTTTTGAGCAGCATTGCTCTACATACTGTTAAGAGAATATGGGCTGTATGACAAGGTGGGTGGCTCAATAGAAAAGACTGATCTTAGAGATGAAAGCATGTGTAAGATTTATAGTCTCAAAACTGTCAATGAAGCCCAAGTCAAAGAATATAGACCTGAAAGACAGGCAGAAGAACAGCCTGAAAAAATGAGATTGCAAAACTGAGAGAGGAGAAAATGAACGTCTTATCATAGAATTTCTACCATAGATATTTCCTAATATAGGAGTAAGAAGGGACAAAGTAATGTAAAAAGTGTGCCACATCTAAAACTACAAAACCAAATATTGTCATAGGGAGAGTCAAGGGGGAGACTTAAAGCACAATGGAGAGGAGAGGGAGAGGAGGGGAGAGGAGAGAGAGAGGAGGAGGAATAAAAAAGGGGTCTGATGTTGCAGTAAGAGAGTTGAAATCATCATCAATAACAAAATAAAAGGGTGCTTGGAGAAGACCTAGGGAACAACTCATTGTGGTGAATAGGAAAGCTCCAGTCTGAATTATGGTAATGGAAAGATAGAAATGAGGTTATGGGCTGAAATGATTTATTGACTAAATTCACCAAAGCTGAAGGAAGGTTTTGATTCCTAATGACAAGGATGATTTTAAAGTGTTTTTAACCCCAAAACTATTTCAGTATAATATGCATATGCATGTCAGGTATCTTTATCAGGAACTCAATTATTCAGTTTGATTTTAGCTATATTCTCCATTCTTTTTTCTCCTCTTTCGTTATGAAAATTTTAATTTTAACAGAAGAAGTGGTGGCATCTATTCAGACCAATTAGTTGAAAGCCCAGAATTCATACCTTCTTACTGTGCTAAACCAGAGGTGGTGGCCACTGTTCCTACCACAATTTTTTTAAAGTTTGCCAGACAATTTCATGATCTCACCTAGACGTTGATTATATTTGAACTTTAGGCATTAGCATTCCCAGAATAAGTATTCCTGTGCAAAGTTAGGCAATGGACAGGGAAGTTTGTGATTAAATGAATGGTATCTAAATAATTTATCTGCCTGGACAATGGGGAAGTCCGAGAAAGCAAGCAAGTAGATATGTGACACAGATGGCTAAGATTGGATTCCATTCTAAGTATTTGATGTGCGTGCAGTTCTCTCCATGTGCTTGTGATACTCAGTTATTCACCAGTGAGACTATTTTACATGTGATCTCAGATTGTTTTGCATGACTAATCATTTTAAAGAGTTGTAAAGTGTGATTTTTAAAGGTTCTGATTCATATATTTTGTTAGATTTAATTATTTAAACAGAGAAAGAAAAGGATCATTGTCATTGAACTGCACAAGCTAAGAAAATAGTGCAATGTAATTAAACTTTATAGCTTATAATATAAGTAAATTGATTGTGTGGAGCAGGAAGATTTTTTCCCCTTTATTATTCTGAACATTAAATACTGGCTGCAGTCCAAGAAAAGATAAACAAGATGGGACAGTGACTTTATCTAATATGTCAAATTTAGGTTTCCTTTGAAGGAGATAGCTCTAATCTGTGTTTCACAACTCCCATAAATATAATGAGCCATACATATAAGCTCTGAGCTGTTATTTTTCTCTATATATCTACAGCATGGAATCCTTTTGACGTTTTCTCTAAAAATTTAAATGAAAATTATTATTATCTATGTGGTACACCCTATGGCACAGAGGGAGGTGCATTTTTTTCCTGATGTGATAAAGCTGTTAAAGAATCTCCTTTTAGTTTAAGTGTGTTTAGCCATATGGTATATCACATAAAGGTTTCAAAATGCGTTGAGCTTTATCCAAGTGAACATAAACCAAGAAATGCAGTAAACCTACATATCAGGTCTATATATAAGTAGATCAACTAAAACCACGGTAGGTATTTTTTTTCTGAAGACTATCTACATGAATGGGATTTTTGTCTCCTGCAAAAACTGAAATAACTAAAATGCTCTAATGCATTCTTAAGTCTATCTAGGTTAATTAATTAAACTGATATTGTGATTTTCCATTTTCCATCTAATTTTTATTCGCTTACATTTTCTTGATTGTGACTATCAGGTCATACATTATGATCTTCATTGCTTTGTATTCCTTAGATTACAGCTGTGAAGTAAAGTACCAATTGTTTTAACTTCCTTTTTTATTTTGGATTATTTCTTCATCTGCTCTTAAGTTTTTTTAATTCAGAGTTGGAGATATGAGAAAGATGTAGTCCTAACTTCCATTTAGATTACTGACATGCAATATAATATTGCATACTTGGCAGTACTTAATTTTACATAGTTTGAAAGTATACATCAGATATAACTGCTGTCTATAATAGCTTTAATTCTATCTCTTAAGATTTTATAATTACATTATTCCCCAAACAAACACTGAGATATTATTTCGGGTTTTTTTAGAAAACAATAAATTCATAAGTAGAATTTTTTTTTTGTCCTAATTTATTTGACCCTCCAACTTTCTTCTTTAGTCCTACCCAAAGCTACCTGCTTCAAGAAAAACTCGGTGAACAGGAGCAGTCTCATGGGAGTTTCTGCTGCCACAGAAACCCTATGTGGACTCTTAGAATCACCTCTCTGTCAATGTCCTCCTCCAGTGCAATGGCAAATACTATTTTTAGCAAAAATTAATAACTCGTTACAAATGTAAAATATTGGGGTTTTTTTTCACAGTGGATTAAAGGATAAGATAGGGCTGATCATAGACAAGTAAGTTAGATTTTTATTAACTCCTAACCTCTATGCCAAAAATTAATAAATCTCGTTACAAAACCTACTCAGAGGAGGCCTCTGCAGAAAGTGGAACAGGCTCTGCTACTCATAATATGTTGTCATTATGTCTTTGAATGTCTGAAGCACAAAAGGTTTGGACTGATTTATGTCCTGGCATGGATAGTTTATCTTTTTCACTGAATTCAATAAAGCAAATTTCCTGTGAAGTTTTAATATCAACCACTCAAACTAGATTGCTGCAAAATGATCTGCTTTTGCAGTACCAAAATTTGTGATGCCAAAATATCTGACCTAGTTTACTGAAGTAGAAAAAATAATAAATCAGCTTTTATTCAGAGATCATCACTGAATATGAGTGAAAAGGAACTTATCTGTATGTATTTACTTGATCCTGTGTAGAACTCAATCCTCATTCTCAATTACAGCTTTTGGTATATGTTAAAGCATTAGTTACAAAGTTTATCTATCTGTTTATCTTAGAAGGCCCTTGGTGGGAATGTAGATAATTACTGGCAGAGGAAAGGGAAGAATTTCCAAACAAAGAAAAACGATGGCCTGGCTTTATCATACTATACTATAAAAATCTGGTTTGCTGCAAATACTTTCAGATGTGTGTGATATTCTTGCCGACAGTGCTGTTTGTGCATGGGCAGATTACTCTCCAGTGTCCTCTGAAAATAGTGAAATGGAAAAAAAAATATTTTTTCAGATTTGTTTAAACCTTAGTCTATGTTAAATTCCATCTCTTGAGTTCAATGAATCAAAACTAATAATTATTGTATTTGCAATCCCAGAGGCTTTACAACCCTTGAGATAGAGCAGTAGCATTCAATTAAAGAAGGATGAAACTCAGAGAACTGCCTTGTTAATTGAACCAAGTATTATGCAGCGAATGAAGTGTTTTTTAAGGTTTCTGGAAGCTCAAGAGATATCTGAGTGATATCATGGCTGTGGACTCTTATTAAAAAGAGGAGAATCTTTATCAAAACCAATGAAGGCAAATAGTGTAGGTAAAAAGGCTCTCACACATCACCAGCATGGAAATGAAAATAACCTTGATTGGCTTTTTCTCTATGTTTTAGTAATTTATGACCTAATATGACCTCATCGTTGTAAACGTTTGTGGACCCTCTCACAGTTCCTTATACCTCAGCATCACATACAAAGACTTTATGATGATATCTACAATTGAAGAAGGTTCTCCAGCTTTGCTCTTTGAAAAAACAGTTGTAACAGCCCAGTGTCTTGAAGAGGACAAGGAAAAGAGGTGACAGATTTGACAAGGGAGATACAGAAGGACCTACTTTTAATCAACAGCAAAACACATCTCATCAAGAGGAAGCTTAAAAAAGAGTGAATGGTCAAAACACTGTTTAGAAGAAAAGTTGGAACTCTTCTTTGAGTTGAGGGTGCAAGTTAATGATTTCTGAGTGAATCAATGGATTGATCCTGAAAAATGAACAATTAAAAAAACAAATCAAAACAAAACAAAATCAACCTGTAAGTAATTCAAACTTTGTACATATATTTTGTACATATTTTTAAAACAATGTTATTCTGAAGTTTGGATCTCTGTGCTTGTGACAAGCAATAATCTGGTGTCACGGTTTAGGGTCAGGGCAGACTAGACCGATAACAGACGCTCTCGTTTAATGCCCCTTCCTCCCCAAAGGGGGAGAGAAAAGGAATAAGGGAGAGAGACTTTGTGATTTGAAAAGGAAACTAGAACAATTTAATGAAAATGAAAATAGTAATGAAATATACACACATATGTACAAAACTGGTACCAAACCCAACCCCCCTGATGGTAATTATGTCACTGTCGCTGATGCTGTGGAGGAGCTGGATTCTGGCACAGGGTTTCAGGATCAGGATCGAAGTGAGAGAGAGAAAGAGCAAGTGAGAGAGCCAAAGCAAGAGAGCGAGAGGAAGCAAGAGAGAGACCCTCTAGACCCTTGAGCTTTATATACTGGATATGACGTATATGGGATGGAATACCTAGTTGGTCAGTTTGGGGTCACCGGTCCTGTCCGCTCCTCCCCACAGGTGCAGTCTTTCACTTTTCTGCACCCCTCAGTGCGATACACAAGTTCTAGCAGTGGCCTTGGTATCCTTGGTAGTAACTCTAAACATGAGGTGTTATCACTGCTAGAAGCAGACACTGTCTGCAAAACATGCTGCTAACTTCAGAAATCGCAGCCAGTTAGAAAACCTGAGCTGAAAAGTAAAATCACTGAATAGAATTTGTTCGGTTTTCACCCAAACCAGGACATCTGGTATAATGAAACACTTTGAAATGCAATTAAAATCAATGTCTTTCTTTAACACAAGTCCATGATACACATTTTTATTGGTTTCTCTTAGTAATACAGTACTTTCCGAGGAGACTCAACAATGAACAGTTGTGGTGTGTTGACCTTGGCTTGGCAGCAGGTACCCACCCACTCACTCTATCCTTCTCAGCGGGACAAGAGGGGAGAAAGTAAGATGGAAAAAAATGTGGGTTACGATAAAGGCAGTTTAATGAATGCAAAGCAAAGATTGAACACCAGTGAAGGAAAACAAAGATTTATTCTTTACTTCATATCAGTTGTCAAAGTCTGTCTCCTTTCCTGCAAAGCAGGGCTCCAATGCTTGTAGTGGTTGCTCCAAAGGACAAGAGAATGCCCACTCCCCGGCCCCTCTCTCCTCCTTTCCCCTAGCTTCTGTTGTTGTTGAGCTATCATATGGTATGGAATATGCCTTTGGTGAGTTTGGGTCAGCTGTCCCCTCCCAAGATAGGTCCTTTCCAACCATAATGATTCTATGATTCTAAGATCTTGTCAACCCCATCCCACTGCAGGGGAAATGTTGGATAAACCTCCTTGGTGCTGTGCGAACCCTGCCCAGCAGCAGCCACAACCTGGGTGTGTTATCAGCACCTTTTTAGCGCTCCATGAAAAGCACAGCACTGGGAGGGCTGTTGTGGGAAAAATTAACTACAGCTCAGTCAGACCCAATACAAAGGTGGTTGAAATATGTTGATGGCAATAGCAGAAAGACTGGTTTCCCTCCTCCAGGAAAAGATATTTGATCAGTGTGGCATTTTTATGTTTTGTTTTGGTTGGTTGGTTTCTTTTTTAACTGTATTTAATGTTATTTTTTTCTTATTTTGCCTATTTCTTTATGGCTACTTATTGTATGTTTTAATCTATTTCACAAGTTGTCTAGCTTACTGCTCAGTGTAAGTTGTTATTCAATGTAAATAATGCTGTTTCACCTATCCTGAGAGAATAAGGATCTGTTTTGTAGGTATTTTTCATTTAATGCACTCTAACTTGTCCAGACAGAGCAGACATTTTCAGGTATTATGTGTTGGCATATTTGAACTTGCAATAAAACACAATTTTTAAATTTTATGAAAACATGTATGTTCATGGATAGATTCTTTTATATCAGCCCCAAACATGAATAAAAATCAATGAAGAATGCAAGATTGCATAAATAAACAGCACTTGGTAAAGTGATAATCATGTCCTGTCCCTCTCACATACCATGTGACAACCTCTAGTCCACATGGCAAAGACTAACCTAGGTGGGCGCAAACTGTGTAGTTGCATAGCAGAAGAAAATGCTTACATTGCTTAGTTTTATCATTTCAGTCAGGCAAGCTGTCACCTCATCAAAGTCTTTTACAAACTGTCGCATAGCAGTCTGCTTGAATGTTAGTCTTTCAGCCATTTGGGCATCAAATGTGTCCTCCTTTATGCCACTTTGTGTATCATTCATTCACACTTCATGTCTCTACCCTGTTAGCACTTGTGATGGACTCTTGACGTTTTTGGTTTGCCATGTGGTCTGAAAAGTCAGTTTTCCCCTGTCTTCTGGGGGATGATGAGACCTTTCTGCAAATCCTTGCTTTTAATGCATGGGAGTGTGTTTCCCACCTCCCTCCTCAATCTGACCTCTATTTTCAGTAACCTGTCTAAGTGATAACCACAAGTGGCAATCATAATGGATGCTTCTGGTTGCGATGGCTGCATCTGGCTGAGATTCAATTCATGGGAGATAGATAACAACACAATGCACTCACCTAACCACAAAGCTAGTCAGTGTCTAAGTCAAGCCACATTTGGAAGAAATTAACATTAGTAGTCAGTATGTAAAAATTACTATTAGTCAATTATCTTACTCCATAAATATTTGTACTGCATTTATGCCTGGTGGAGTTTTGGTAGAAGAGGAGAGCCACTGGCATGGCTTCTGTAGGATGTTTTGAGAAGCTCCACCAGCTTCAAGTCAGGTCTGTCTCTGACCAAAGACAAGCCAATCAGCACCTCTGAAATAACTCTAGAGGAAAATCTGTTGGATGAGTTCTTTTGTTTTGAAGAGGAGTGGAATGTGTGAAAGACAACTGTGTGGGCACTGAGGTCAGTGAGGAAGGAGTGGGGAAGTGCATCAGAGTAGCAATTCTCCTGTGGCCTTTAGTGAGATGGCAGGCTGACACCCTGCAGATCATACTGATAACAGTGGAGCAGAATCCTGCCTGTGACCCTTGTAGGACACCATGCTGGAGCAGGTGGCTGCACCTGAGAAAAAATAAGACTCTGAGGGAAGCCTGTGCTGTATCAATCCATCACTGCAGCATATGGAAGACACCTGTGCTGGTATGAGAAGTTCACAGAGGACTCTCCCATGGGAGAGACGACACATGGCAACAGGGGAGGAGTTTTCTCCCTGAGAAGGAAGGAGTGGCTGAAATTATGTGGAACATAATTGGACTGACCACAACCTCCATTCCCAGCCTCCCTGCATGAAGAGGAGGAGGCAGAATTGGGAGAAAGGCTGAGCCTGGGAGGAGGTTGGGAAAAGGGTATTTTAAATTCCTGTTGTATTTCTCACTGTCCTACTCTGATGCAGTTGGTAAATTGGTGGTGTTTTGTTGTTTGTTTCCCCAGATTGAATCTATTTTTAGCCTGTGACTATAATTTGTGAATGAGCTCTTTCTTCCCTTTGCCTTGATCCTAGAGCCTTTGGTTATATTTTTTTTCTCCCCATTCCACTGGATGGGGTTAGAAGTGAGCAAGTGGCTTTGTGGTGCTTTTTTTACAGGTGTGTGGTCTTAAACTGTGACAATAGTGGACAGATAAAGGTCCATGAAGCTCTGCTGCACAGCAACAGGCTGCACACCAGAATCTCCACTTGAGTAGGGCTCTGTTTCACAGTTAGTCCTTGAGTTTGAGTCTTTGCTGTAGCATATTGTCAGTAGGTGATTAATAGCATGCAAAACTTTGAAATCCTAAATTATATAAAGGATTGATTCCATGCAGATAAGATATAGACATAAACAAAGTCTTGGCCTAGGAATGATTCCAGCTGCATCTAGATTCCTCTCTGAGAAGGAGTTTAGAATGCAAGGGGGTCCTTTCTGAACCTCATGATCAATGGGGGGAATTCTCTGACAGTTTTGTCCAACTCAGTTGTCTATGCAGTAAATAATAAAGTGTACATTGCCATAAAATCTTGTTAAATCACTGTTTCATTTATTATCAAATTTTGTTAAACCACTAGTTTATATCAATAAACATATTGCTACTTTTGTATTTCAAGTGAAGCGCGTCACTCAATCCACAACATATCACTTAAATATATCTGTTGTAAGGCAGGATAAGTTCCAGAGGTCCCTGGATATTCTTATAATGCATCTAGGTTTTAAGTAATTTTATTCCCTTGGCCTCCTTTCTACTTTGATACATTATATTCCTTCCCAGATGCAGAGTCCTGCATAATAATAATATATTATTATTATTATTTAGTATATTATAATAAAGAAGGGAATAATAAATGATACCAGTACAGGTTGGGAGGTGGTCTTCTGTAGAGCAGCCCTATGGAGAATAGCATCAATAGCGTCCTGGCCCGTATTAGAAATGGTGTGACCAGCAGGAGTAGGGAAGTGATTGTGCCCCTGTACTTGGCACTTGTTGAGAATGCATCTTGAGTACTGTGTCCAGTTTTAGGCACCACAGCACAAGGACACTGAGGTGCTGGAGCAGGTCCAGAGAATGACCAATGAAGCTGATGAGGGGTATGGAAAGTATGCCTTATGAAGAGAGGCTGAGGGAACTGGAGTTGTTTAGTCTAGAGGAGACTGAGAGGAGACCTTATTGCTCTCTACAACTACCTAAAAGGAGGTTGTAGCAAGGTTGGCGTTGGTCTCTTATCCCAAATTACTAATGATGGAACGAGAGGAAATGGCCTAAAGTTGCATGAGGAAAGGTTTAGATTAGGTATTAGGAATAAATTATTTACTGAGAGAGTTTTCAGGCACCAGAACACACCTGTCCAGGGAGGTGATGGAGTCCCCATCCCTGCAGGTGTTTAAACGCATAGGCATAGCACTTGAGGGTATGTTCTAGTGGTTAGAGACATACTAGGATTAAGGTTGGACTTGATGATCCTAGAGGTCTATGATACTATGATTCTATTATAATGAAGAGAGACATTTATTCAGAGAATAAGTTAAACTCTTTTCAGCAGAGGCCAAATAGATGTTGATGAGTCAGAAACTGGATTATGTAGTAAAAGAAGTAAAGCAACAACTGAAGTGTATATTGTTGAATAAAATGAAGAAGCAAATGCAGCAGCTCAGGACTATGCTGAAAAGGCAGCAAACAGACAAAAATCAAACTTGCACACTTCACCTGCAAGGAAAGAAACTGAAAATGGAGTGGAAATTACAGAATCATAAACACAGCAAATAAAGGAAAATATAATGGAGGGTGGAAAGGAAGAAGCATTCTGAACAAGAGGCAATACAGTTATTTTATCAGAACCTGACAGTCACACCTTTGGATGATGATAACTGGAATCAATGTTAATACATCTGAACATCTCCCTCTATGTGACATTTCATTGTTGCTGTTCAGGATTCTAAGAAATTATATAGTATTGAGAGATTTCTTGTTCACTTAACAGCTTTTCTCTTACTCTGAATCCTTCTGGGAATTGACAGCCATTTCTGGCAGCAATTCAGCCTTTCTGCTGCTGTGTACAGCAGGGGTAATGCACTTGTGTTCTAGGCTATTACACAGGCTCATGAAGTTGTGGGGGATAGCTCATGTTTTGTGAGTGAATGCTTCACTCCATCTTCCTAGGTAATAATTTAATTTTGCTGATTTTCAAAAATGGAAATCAGGGATTTCTAATGGAAAATATTTTCTGTCAATTCAATCAACTAAATTAAGGCACCCACTTAATTTAAAATTGCTTTTACAGAGCATTACTTTTTTTTTTTTTTTTTTTTTTTTTGCCACCATGCCTATTTCAGTTTGCCATGGGCAAGAATCTTAAAGCTTGTGTTCTCCGCAAAATCTACAAAAAATTGTTAGAGTGCTTGTGGAATCTTTGACTCTTCCCTACTGAAATACCACATTTAATAGAGTAGGGAACAAGGGACTGGAAAGAAAAAGAGAAGAAGATCTGCATTCACATCTACCTATATATAACCATGCTTATATATCCCCCCATTGAAGTGTACTTGTCCTTTGCCTCACTGTTGTATAAAACTTCAACATTTCTTATGATAGAGATATTTTCTTGCTACTGCAGTGAAAAAATTCAAAATGTATTCACATCAGTAGTTTGCTCCAGCAATTTGACATGAGGAACATAGGTATTATGTTTTGTTGTGCACCAATGCAGCTTGCATCATGCTTCATTGCTGCCACACTTGTGCCTTTTCAAAAGGAGAGTGAATGAGAGAGCTTGAAGAGACAGGTGCTCTCAAAACCTCTGTGCTGCTTGGAGCACTGCTTTTTACTGTAGGGTGTGGGGAAGGATAAAAATTCCAATTAGCAGCTAGCTGTGTGTTCTAATTGTCTAATTGATATCTTTGGTATTCTTTTTTTTTGGTCCAGAAGGGTTCTTGAAGATTATCTGGGATTAACTGTGGGAAGCTATACCTAAAATGTTGAATTGCCTTCCTGTTACTATGAAGTTTTCACAACTCTTCTCTGATATGATAAGGGTGTGTTGTTTAATTAGTAATTAATCTTGTTTCTTTAACGCTTTTTAACAGCTTTTGACTAGTTACATAACTTACTGTGTTTTCTTCCATTTATGTCAGGAATTCTGAGTTTCTAGCTGTTACTGTATAAGTGTGTGCATCAGTGCAAAGTCTAGTTCAAATTCTAAGCAAAGTTATGTAATCAGAATATATAGTGTTAAACTGTTTTCATGAGGAGCTGGGGTATATCAGGCTGCATCTGGCTGGTTTGCATCTCACTACAGGGCAGTGTACAAGAGGTTGTATAAATTTGCAGTCACAGATACAGACTAGCCATGCCTCTCCTTTCCTCTCATCCTGACACTTACCAGCCCCTTTCTGCATCCAGCTAAATCTTCATTTTATAACTGAAGAGGCCTCCAGACCTGGCACCAGGACCTTTGCACCTCATGGGGCTCCAGCTATTGGGACTTAACTCATCCACAACTCCTTCCTAAGCACTCTGGGATTTCCCATGGATTTCTGAGAAGAACTGGCCTGAAGGTTAAAAAGTAGTAAGGCATGGTATTGGAGGTAGGATGCTTTGATAGTTTGGGTGTAGCAAACTCTACCTTACCCTATGGTTCCAGACTTAAGAGAAATAACATGAACTTCTGTGGAGACACGAAGTCCTAGAGTGCCCATGCTCTTGTGTGAAAGCCTCCAGAAGTGGGCCAGGTGGAAATAGTGATTTCTTTGTAGTACATAAACAGTTTCTATGAGACTTGTGGATGCAGTGGGAGTCAAAAAAAAGTGGCTGGAAATCCATGTGGTCCATGGAAAGGAAAATATTCTATTCTATTTTAAAGCAGCAAGATACTTTGTGAAGAGAAATTAAGTGCAGAGAATTATTTCAATGACTGATTGTTTTTCACATGCTAATGGACATTACATGTATAGTGCAATTTTCAGGTTTCTATTGTGGCAGACAAACAGGAAAACATCCACAGACAAGGACATTTCTTAATGAGAGAATCAGAGATGGCCATATTGCAGACAGCAATAGTAACCGTTTTGAGCATGAGGATTGTGACCTTGTATATTGTAGACTGGTGATGTAAGGCAACAGGTGCTATTAGAGTGAGCTCTCTGCTCATCACTGACTGTTGTATGTGACAAATACTGTTACAGTCAGAAGGGGTAGCTATACAACCTCTGCCCCAATGGACAAATGGGAGGTTAGACAGCTAACCTTGTCTATGCTATGATATTCATGAAGTGGAGACTCCCCAGCCAGTAGTGGGTCCAATATTATTCAATATATTCATCAATGACCTGGACGAGGGGGTAGAGAGCACCCTCAGCAAGTTTGCTGAT
>JAOEGS010018185.1:0-29345 GCA_025447755.1 Corythornis vintsioides | reverse complement strand
TAGAGTAGATATCAGGAAGAAGCTCTTTACCTTGAGGGTGGTGGATCAGTGGAATAGGCTCTCCAGGGAGGTGGTTGGGGCACCATATCTGGGTATATTCAAGGTGAGGTTGGACAAGGTTCTGAGCAGCCTGGTCTAGTTGAGAGTGTCCCTGCTCACTGCAGGGAGTCTGGACTAGATGACCTTTGGTGGTCCCTTCCAGCCCTAAACATTCTATAATTCTATTATTCAATGATCAGTCTTCATCTTACTTCCTCAAACTACTACTCTTAACCTGTTTTATCTATTTCTAGGGTAGAAATACCTCAAGGATGCTCAAGCAAAATTTAAACTATTGTTTCATTGTCCATATTATTATTGAGTACTAATTTGTGATATTGTGAATAGGAGATTAATTCAATAGCCTCATACTTTTTGTTTGCGTGAATTAATTAATTAAATCTTCCTCCTGGATTTTTTTTACAGTCTGGCAACTCTTCAAGAAATAATTCCTTGAAATTATTGTATTGTATTTGACTTGTCAGAATACACCTTCAGAAATCAATCTGTATATGCAAAACAGATATGGAGGCTGAACCACTTTGCAATCACAGATGGCAAGACAGATGTTACAAATGTATTACTGTTATAAAGAAACATCATAACTCTGAGGAATGAATACATTGCCTTCAATGCATTCTGAAGATGCTTTACTGTTATTTTGAAGGTATTTTACAGCCATGGCTAGCAATATTATTTGGCCTGATTTGTCTTTGAATTCCAGTACAGGAATTAAAAAATACAGGAGCCTGTTCAAATCTCAATCAAACAAACGAGGAATATTTACATGGGAAAGATACTGGATGGTCAAAGAATACAGTAACAGAAAGTAATAGGAAGAGAACATTTAAACAGACATAAAATCAATTTGTTTCTCTCATATGTTGCCTCAGTGAAAATTGTCCAAATCTAATGTACTTCTTAAACTTCCCTAATTTCATTGTATTATTTTTCTTATTATTTTTTTTTTAATTTACCTTTTTGAACATATTATCTTCTTTTAGCAAGAAAAAAAAAGAAAAGGAGATTTTAGTGTCTGGTTGCAGGCTAGGGAAGGAGGACAGCAATGAGACCATGGGAAATCAGGAGACATTTCAAATTAAATTGAACCTGTGGATCACAGAAGCTGTAGGTGAAAATGTGATGTCTCATATATTGTGATGACTTCAGCTGTTGTCACAGTAGCAGCTCTAAGGATGAGTCACCAGGGATGAATATTACCTTATTAATTTGAAAATGATAAATTGCTAATTTTGAATGGACAAACAAAACAAATATTTAGCTGCAAATACTTTTCAGATATTAAAGGATTAGTTGCTGTTGTGTCTTAGGAAATCTGAACTATGAAAACAGGAGGTATATATTACTTTTATGGGCTTTCTTTTCTCATGTTTCTCTGTATGGATTATGATTGTTTCAGATAGAATACTGCTCTATTTTTTTTCCATTCTTTTCTTCCTCTGCCCCCACCAACCTTTTCTTTCTTTTCTAGAAATAGCAAATTGAAATGGACCATCTGCTGTTTAGAAAGAATCAGCTAGCTTTGAAATTCTGTGTCCTGCTTCTTTTAGTTTTCCACAGTAATGTTAACAGACTTGACAACAAATATAAAAATCTAAACCCAAATTCATAGCAAAATATGTGACAACAGGCAATCTCTCCAGATAAAAATGAGAATACATTCTTCTTCCTTGCATAATCTAAATGTATCTATCAATTATATTTTATTGTTACATGTGTTTTCATTACTGTTTAGGGAGTTCTCATACTTATGTGTTTTATGGAATAGGTGACATGAACAAGGTTCCTCTCCTCAGAACCTGTGGCTCAGATTAAGATGTGAAGCAGCAAGTACAAAAGCAAGAAAAGGGATGTGAGGACAAGAAGGAGTAAGTAGACCTAACCAACAGAACAGTCAGGTTGCTTGACTGCATTTCACTTCTAGGGTCAGATGACTGAAGTCCCATGAAAGAAGAAAGAGTTCACATCTGTCCTAGACTGAGAATAGAATCACACAGGGATAAACTTTCATATTTTGATTTTTGATAAACATTTCATTTTCAGGTTTGTTTGTTTTTTTTTTTTTTTTTTTTTAATTTACTGACTGTGTTGTTACATAAGCCTTCCAAAAACTGATAACTTGTCAAGCCAGGGTTGAAGTTTATGTGAACATTTTCCTGTCCATTTCTATTCAATAATTAATTGAAAAAAAAAAAAATTAGCTAGCTAAGTATTAGTTATTCCCTGATAAGGAGTAGCCACTCTCCCTAACCCACACAGCAATTAACCTTCCTTTTTGCCATGGAGTTGCTAGACAAGTCCTAAGATACTGTTAGTACGCTATGCTAACAGATCTGTTACTTATATCATGAAAGCAATTTTGGTTCGCTAGAGTGAGAAAGTTTTCTCTCCAGTTGGCAGATTACAAGCTATGTTAAGGCCTAAATGTAGTCCCCAACATGAAGACAACTGTAGCTATGTCAGGTCTGATTTTGAGCTAAGAATGAAGGGAACAATCACAAAGACACAATACAATTATGGGTTTAAATATGAGGATTTCATTAGGCATTCGACAGTCAAGAAAGACAATGTTGGTGCAGTGCACTATAAAGACCACAGGCTTTTCCATAGGAGCAGATAAAAACAAATAAGAACTTGTGTCACCGTTTAGCATCAAGGCAGCCCAGACCGATAACAGACACTCTCTTTTAACCCCCCTCCCTCCCCAAACGGGAAGAGAAAAGGAATAAGGGAGACTTAGTGATTAGAAAAGGAAACTAGAACAATTTAATGAAAATGAAAATAATAATAATAATGGAATATATACAAGTATGTACAAAACCAGTACCAAACCCAGACCCCCTGATGGTAATTATGTCACCGTCACTGATGCTGTGGAGTTGGCACAGGGAGAGTCCCAGACTGGGCCCTGCAGCAGACAGGAGCTGTGTTCAGGAGCTGGATTCTGGCACCAGGTTCAGGAATACACCAATCAGGATCAAAGGCAGTATAGACAAAGTCCTCCTTGGTGCTCTGAGAGGGGGAACCCCTCAGAGAGGAAGAACGAGAGCCAGAGGGACGGAGAGTGAGACCTGGAGAGTGAGATCCCACCTCAGACAGTGAGAGAGACCCTCCGGACCCCCGAGCTTTTTATACTGGATATGACGTATATGGGATGGAATACTTTGTTGGTCACTTTGGCGTTATCTGCCCTGGCCACTTCTCCCCACAGGTGCAGTCTTTCACTTTCTGAACTTATCAGCGCAATACACAAGTTCTGGCAGTGGCCTTGGTATCCTTGTAGTAGCTCTAAACATGAGGTGTTATCACTGCTAGAAGCAGACACTGTCTGCAAAACATGCTACTAACTTGAGAAAGTGCAGTTAGTTAGAAAAACTGATCTGAAAAATAAAATCACTGAACAGAATTTGTTTAGTTGTCACTCACACCAGGACAGCTTGTTAGGGTTTCATGTCTCAGCTGAGAGAGTTAAATGGAATGCTACTGGATAAGTGCAGAAAAAAAGACACAAAATGAGTGCTTCAGAAAGTGTTTCTGCTCAAAAAAAAATTATGCCAAAATGAGACTGCCAATGCTGCATACAGACAAGCTTTATATTAATTATCTGTGTTCATAAAGGAAGAATGATTACATCAATAAAGGGTGACTCATAGTTAAATGGTGCCTTTCAACCATACGACATTTATTGAGAACAAACACTATGCTCCAGATTGAAGCCCACTAATGTACTAACAACGTAATTACAATGATTGCAGCTGTGACAAGGGGTATGAGTGGCTTTCAACCACAGCATATAAGAGCTTACAAGAAATTTATTTCTGTTATGTAAATATGTTGCAATTTTGGTTATGAGAACAACTAGAATGGAATCGTACCTAGTGGCTTAAACTACATGCTGCAGAAATTGGTAAGAGTGGAAGCTATGAAGACTAAGAAAAAAAAATCTAAACCCACGATAGAATTCTGCTATGATTTTAATTATATTGCTGTGCTGCCTGTGAATGTTCATGTGCACATACGAACTGAAAAAAAAGGATAGTTACTAATTTTGGATGGTCACACATGAAAAAAGAGAGGGAACATTAGAGTTCTTTACTCTGGACTTGTGAAAGCCTGAGCTAGTGACTCTGGACTCCCTATA
This sequence comes from Corythornis vintsioides, assembly GCA_025447755.1. NCBI lineage: Eukaryota > Metazoa > Chordata > Aves > Coraciiformes > Alcedinidae > Corythornis > Corythornis vintsioides. The sequence continues at coordinate 25,144 of JAOEGS010018185.1, read as the reverse complement.
CAATTCATTTTGCCATATTTTAAACTTTCATTTTTAGGTGGGATTATATTTGACATAGCTGATTTGCTCCTCTGAGCAAAGGAATCTAGGATGATACATTCATGTATACACATGGACATTGTAAAGGTCTTTATCAGACCAGATGTCTTCTACCTTTGGATGAATACAGACAGATGAAACAGCTCAAACATAAATAAGATCATAAATCCAAGGTAAGACTAGTCATAACACACCAACATGTAGGTTACCTTTGGGTATATAGCAAAGGAGAGCTTTGAGAAAGTCAGGTCTGGTGAATGTTTAAAGACTACTTGTCTCAGTAGGAAAATGTCATGCAAACCAGGACACAAAAGTCACCAGAAGTGTGTAAGAACCTCTGTAGAGAAGCTGAGTAGATAAAGAGTTTTGAGATTGGAGAAAAACTTCCAAATATTAACAAAATTGACATTTACTCACTAATTACCACAGAAAGAAAACAAGGGTGCTGATTTAAATTATTGGGAAGCATGTTTGAAACAAACTGACAGTGTAACTAGTGAAAGATTAAATTGAGATTCATTTCACAAGCTGTGGTGTTTAAAGTATAAACATATATAAAAAAATAGGCAATTCAATAGAACAGATTTATCCAGGTTTATTAGGTACCAGTGGTGGAGACAATGGATTCCAACTCAAGAATTCCCTGGATGACTGATCTCCAGTAAATGGCATGATTTGCACTGGAAAAGAGGGAGTGAAACGACTTATTGAATATACATGACTGATATCCCTGAGTTCATGCAGCAGAACTAAATTATTTGGTTCACTTCACCATCACCAGCAGTTTTAGGTGAGCCATTGGCTTTGGCTTGAAAAAGTTTTGCCTTGAATACTCAAGTCCATTTTGCCCAGCCAAGATGATTGAAGCTGTTTGTAGACAATTCCATTTTAATCACTGTGATATTTTGTAGTTAAAATGTTTAAGCTATACTACCTTGAATTAAAAGTTACAGAATGTCCACAGAGTGATTTGACCAGTTTATAAAGTTTTAAAAACTCATTTTAGTAAGTATACATCCTGTGAAAATGTGACCTTATTGTTACAGTTATTATATTCTTTTCAGAGTCACTTTTATGTCAGGGGCACTAATGAGATAGAAAGGCTATAAATAGAAAAAGCAGTACAGGCAGATTTTAATGGAGCATTCATAAGAATAACAAAATCTTTCTCTTCTGGTACAATGTTTGGTGATAGAGAAGCTTCAAAGCATAGAATGAAGTGCAGCAAAAACATTTTTAAGAAAGTTTTTGTGTTCCTTAGGTGTATAGTAAGCCATAATTTTCCCTATAATTTAAATACAAGATACAAAACTAAAATAAACCTTGACATTTTATCAATAGCGACTCAAATCTGATTATGCCACTAATGCTTTGAGGTCACACTGATGATTAATGATTTTATATGCTATACTTTAATGGTAACTGGCTACATCAAATTTTTGAGTTGGAGATACATATAGATAAAAATGAATTTGACTAATAGTTTACTTACCTTTGGAGTTATTTATATGAAATTATTTTCATTGGCAATGAGCTGATATTTTACTGCTTATGGAGTTTCCTTGCTTTTCACTGAATTCATAAGCAACAACTCGGTCAAAAAATCTTTGTAAATGTCATTTGTCTATAATCTCTGTGTGAATTAGTGTCTGTGTGCCAGAAGATAATTTAAACATCAGTTCCAATGGCAGTCATACAAAAGTGTAGCCATTTAACAGAGTTGAAAACCACAAAAATTCTGTCAGACATTGCTTATGTGGTTGTTGTTAATTTGCTGCTTTGGCTCTCAGAGCAGTCAAACTTGACCTCAGAGCCTGGATCATCTCGGGCCAGGGTGAAATGCTCATCTTCTTAAAGATAGTGGCAGGAAAGCTAGCTTTTTGGGATAGTTATTCATAGAAAGATGAAACATTCTGAAGTTATAGTAGTCTTGTTATTGTGTAATTTTCTTATCTATAAATTTAACATACCAGAAGTTTATTCCAGCAGTACTTTGTATTAACTTTTTTATTGTTTTGACTTGTGCTTTATCCTTTTTTTTTTTTTTTTTTTTTTTTTTAACCACTTAGCTTTTGGGAAATAAATCACATTTTCATTTGAGCTCACATTTTCCTTTGATATTGGTTAATGCAGAAATTGTTCCCATTCTTTTTCATAAAGAATCTCTGTGCTTCTCATACCATTGTTCTTTAAATAAAAACAACTTCTGTAACAGCAATATATTTAGAGAGTGCATAGTTCTGGGTGATTTTACTAGCACTTTTTACTATGGTGTATCTTGGAGTTCATAAACTTAACACTTCTACAGCACAGTACAAAAATGCTGCTACTGAGGCAGAATATGTATTTTATGCATTTTATCAGGATCTAACATTTTTTTCTTACTGTATTTGTTCCCATTCCTCACCCCTTCTTCTGATTCTGGGCCTGTACAGACTGAAATTCCATATACTCCACCCCCTGTATTAAGTGACAAATCCATTTTTTTATAATCATGCTATTCAAAAACAGCAACAAAAAATACATGTCTTGTTTCAGATTAACCTCTGGAGGTTCAAAAATTTCATGCAGGTAAGATTGATGGCATTTGGATCCCTATCTCAAGGTTACCTAATCACTTTTTGGATTTAATTGTTCATTAAAAAGAGGAATAAAAGTAAGGAAAAGTAAGTACTTCTATATTCAGAAACTGCAACGACAGTTTCAACTAGAGCAAGATGCTGGGAGATTAAAAAAAGATAACTAATTCCCTTTTATTTAATAACAACTTTCTGATTTCTGAAGTATGTTAATTTTTTTATATTAAAACTGGAAGGAGTTTCCAGCTATCCTCAGAGCCCTTGTCCAATAGCAAGTGTTCAGATAATATGGCTTTGCTGCACCTTATTATAAAAAAATAACTGCAGTGCCTCTAATACAGTTAACTTCATATTTTAGTTTTTAAAAGAGGACTTCTATTGAGCATTCTAGTTGCGAAGAGGATATAAATTATAATAAAAAAATCATGGTGTATAAGAGACATGACATATATTATCAGTGGTGGTATACAGAGGACTAGATCACACATTTTACAGTTCTTCATCAGTGCTAATAAGTATGTATTAGCATCTGTCTTCATTTACGAAATCTCTGAAGGACGCACTTAAGCTTAAACTGAAGTAGATATGCTGGCTTGTTGAGACCTCCTTGATTGCATAAAAAACATTTTTAGTATAAGACAGGAAATATAAAACAGCTGTACTTGAAGTCCATGTTCTGTGGAGAAATAACTTTTTTTCATAATTTATTCCAATGAATTTTTCCAGAAAATATGTTTTCTGTGTTAGATAGAAATCAAGGCAGAATTCCCACATCCCTCAGAGAAAACAGCCTAGATAGAAATAGATACCGAGGAACAAGGAACAATGTGAACTTGAAAAATGAAACACTTGCCCTGCTTAATTCTGAGTTCTGCTTAGCTTAGGTTAAAATCTTAGATTTGATGCTCACCATGGCAGGGAACTGTCTGCAAGTAATCACATGTGAACAGAGCTCTGTTAACATTAGAAAGACTTGGTGCCCTGGAAAGGAATGCATAGTCACAATCCCCAAACTTCCTTTGGGGCCACACACTGGAAGATGGAGGTGAAATAGGAATATTCCCTGCCATGTGTTTTCTTGGGGACCGCTTTACTGGAGAAGAAATACTTCAGTATTCCAGAGGGACAATATTAATCCCAGGTGTCTTCTGACAAACAGTGAATACTATAAGAAGATTAAAAAGCCCTTTCTAATGCTTACGTACAACCAGCTGAGCAGCCCCAGCAAGTCATGGAAGCCCACAGACTGCACTCAGATTCTATGTTTATGAGCCAAAAGACAGTGTTTCACAAGTTCCCCAATAGCACTCCTGAATTTCCATGGGAACCCAAAGTTTTTGTAATGCCACATATGAGCAGCTCTGTGCCACACACTGAAGAGAAATACTAGCTGAGATGCTAAGGATGGTACCAATCCACAGAGATGGTGATGTCAAAAATAGATATGAGTATCAGTCAGGCCCAAAACAGAAGGGCATGGCATCAGCATTGAGACCATACTGTTTTCTCCAATCTGTTTAGGTCTGGATCTTGGGACCAAAGCACATGGGAAAAAGACTTATTGAAGGGTGCCAAGGCATAATTCTCAGCACAGAAAAAGGGATTGTTTTGTCTCTGAGGGAAAAAAAAAAAGGACCATGTCTAAAGAATGTGTCCTTCTGGCTCCTATCAATGTCCCTTTGTTAGATAACTGTTGTCACTAGATGAAGGTAAAATTACACTGAGAATACGCTTGGGAAACAGCATAGGCAGAAATTTTACCAATTCATGTCATGAGCTAAGAGACCTGGGGTTTTGTTTGAACACTCTGTTAATGTATAGCTGTCAATATTATCAGCTTTCTGAGTCGATACAGGGAAACTGGCTCTTCCTGTGGGCCAGTAAAAATCAGAAACATCTATGTAACACACTCACTCCGTGGGGACCACTATGAAGAGCCAAGTGAATCCCAGACACCGAGACTGAACAATATTAAAAGGCATAAGCACACTGAGCCCACCAGCTCTCTTGGTAAAGCTATTAGGGTGTTAAATTGCCTCATATATCTCAAATAGTTTTTTGCTACAAGACTGAAATTGTCTGACTTTCAGCTGTATTCTGCTGGACTGCACACAGCTTTATTAGCAAGGTGGAAAATGATCCCATCCCTGCAAGCGTTTCTGTATGCAAGTGTGGTGATCTAGCTATGCCTTCACGGACTCTTTGTTAAACTGGTTGAGTTCTTTCAAACTCAAGAATGGTTTACTGCTTGGGCCATTTTTATGTCTTTCTTTTGAACTTTTTTTTGTATTTATGTATCTGTATTCATATGTTGCGCAAACCAGCTGCTTCCTATGCTGTGCAAAGCACAGGTAAGTTTTCCGTTTTCTGCAGTGCTCCTTGGGAGTGTGCTAGTGTTTCAGGATCATCTTATTTGGGACAGGGCCTGAGAAGGAGGTTGATAAGATGAATATTCTCTCATCTATCTCATAAGCATAGAAATGGGGATTTCCAGACAGGAATCTGCACAGGTGCTGTGTTTTTCCTGTGAAGAAAATTGGGGTATGGCAGACTAAAAGTTTTCTGACAAGCCAAATAGGAGGATATGGCTCAGTCAGCTGTAGTGAGAGGAAGGAAGGAATAGTGACAGGCAGTCAATGGCTGCAAGGATGGATGTGGGAGGTGACTATCCTAGAAATCCAGAACTGTAGGGCTCAATATAAACATAAGATGTGATTTCAACATCTGGTTGGGTGAACTGGACCATGCCACCTCCAGCACAGTCCTGGATATGCTCCTTTTCTTTTATCTGAAAGGCTTTCCTAGCTTTTTTTTAATACATTCAAGATATCACATGGAAGCTGTCACATAATGTCTACAAGTTTATTGTCACAGCTTTTTCAAATAGTAGTATACTCTTATCTAGATAATTCTAATATTGTTGCCAACTATATTAAAAATTCCAGTGGGTTATAAACATTTAACTAGAGAATACATTATTTTGAAGCAGTAGATTGGCTTCCTCATTATTTACTGTTCCTGTAAATTTTGTGTCATTTGCAATTTATCAGCAAAGATTTTATGTTATTCTTTAGCTTTCATACCTGCTGTATTTTATAGCACAATGCAATTATGAAACAATATTCTGTTGTGGGCTATTTGAAGACATTTAGTTGCTTAAAATAAAATATCTAAACTGTCATTGGAGCTTTTACAAATAATGCAAAAAAAAGGAAAATAATACAATAAAAATTACAAAACTGGCAATCTTCTCCAAACCATGACAAGTCAGTTCTGCACTGCTGTAAAAGACAAGATAAAATAAAATATTTTTTTGGCTCAAACCTCCTCAAGAAACAAGAGAATATAGCTATGACTATTATTCTGCCCTTCAGATCATCCAGCATGGGGCTCTTTGAGATTAGCTGAGGGCGAAGTCCAAGACTTTGCTGCAAGAACTCATTAAAGCAGATCGTGCTAAATCTGAATGCCTCTGCCGCTCTTTATGTGGCATGAAACAGCTCCCTCTAACTTTCATGAGGAGGGCTTAAATCCTATGCGCTTCAAGAAACATCTCTGTAGCACATAGTCTAATGATCATTATTAAAGATATAATTTTAATGCAAAAAACCCCCAAAAAAACAGCAAAAAACCAAACCAATCAAAAAAGGTAGACTATTCAGGACTGCTGCAGTGTTTCTAGAGAAGCCTGTGTATGGTGGCCCTGTTATCTACAGACCTTGATTAAGTGGTGTTTAGGGTGCTGTTACGATCATAATTCTAGATGCATTGTGACTGCTAGTGGGATTCCCTATGAAAGTAACCAAGACTACCAGGCTACTATGTGTGTACAAGCATCCTGCTAGTAGTAATACCACAGTTCTTATTCTGATGATGAACATCTGTCCTTCCATTGTTCCTTTGAAAAACTCAGCATATTTTATGCTAGGTTTTGTCCACAATCCAGAACTTCTCTTACATCCTGTAATATTACTAATGACCACTTACAAGTTGTGCGACATCAGTATTGAAGGACAAATCCACCTAAAAGCCATCTGGATATTTTCAAGAATGCATAGGTAGTTATGTTGGAGAACTATTTTGATTTATAAAGTGGTTTCTTTTAATTAAGTTTTACTTTTTGAAATATGTCTGGACTATGTTAGATTTTCAATATTTCAGCTGCTGCTGTTTGGAAAAGTAATGATTCAACATATCAGATGCATAAGAAAACCTGTTTCAAGGCTGTTGATCAGTTAGCTAGACAGCTTACTATACTGAATAACCAGTTTTATTCCCCTGACATTATCCTCTAGTGCATATATCCTTTATGACATTATTTATACATTAACCAATGACCTCTCTTATATGTCTATACTGAATTGTTATGTGACCCAGTGGGAACCACAGCAGATGTCTTTTTTTTTTTCTAAATGTAAAGTGCAAAATTAGAATTAAGTTAATAGTAAGTTGCCTATCACTTGAGTGCTATTAGCAAAATAGTTCAGTTGAGTATGATGCATTTGTGTTTCATATATCCAAAAAAGCATTTTTCTGAAAGACTGAGATTCTAACATAGAAACCATTCAACTTCCTGGTACTCAGATTGAGTAGTTCTTCTCTAGAAATTTTTTATTATAAAACTGTGTAGTTAGGTGTTATCTTCAGGGAAGCCCCATGGCTCTTTTTGTCAAAAGCCTTGTTGGTGTGGATTCAGCTGCAAGAATCAGTGCTTCCTACAAGGCCACATTTCCAGATGAAATTGAGAGCCCAGCTGTGCAGCTGTCAGCTGTGTGCTTATTCCTCTTACTGCTCTAAAGGGACTCCTGACATGATTAAGGATTAATCAACAGAATAAAAGTTTTCTGGGTCAGGTCTCAGTTCCAGAATGTGATTCATTCATTGCTTGTAAAAACAGGTCGCAATTTGCAATATTACAAAATATAGTAGTAAATAAACATGATGTGGCTCTGAGGTTGGTTGAGGATTAATCATGAATTCCAGTTTGTGAAGTAGAACTGGCAGGTTGTGCAAGAGTTTCAAATCTAGTGCAGTGGATCTCCTGGGAGCTGTTTCAGCTTTTCTAGTTATACAGAAACACTGATGTTGATTGTACATGAAGCCAACAGATTTAGGAGCGAAAGAACTGGGAAGACCAGGTATAGTAAATCAAAAAACTTATTCCATGCTAAAGAAAACATCTGGGAACAGTGTTGGGTACTTTCAGTCAGTGAAAATTTAACCTTTAAGAATGATCATAGTACCTGATTATCTCCTTTGAAGTAAAAACCCTACTAAGAAACCATTAAAGCTATTAAATAGATTGGTCCACTCTTTTAACTGTCATTAATCTAATGACTTCTTTATCATATATTAATTTTGTTTGCATAGCCTTTTCCCTTATATTTTTTCTCTATCGAGACTAGATCGATAGAGATCTAAAATCTATTAAAAAAATCTTAAATCTATTCCCAGCTGAAATTAGCACATATTCCTTGCTAATAGTTTTGGCTTCACATTTAACTGAATTCCATTTTCTGTAGAGGGAAGCTGCTTAGAAATGCACGTGTTTATTACAGTTTGGTTACTGAAGAAATGTCACAAAGATGTTTCACTTTGCTTGCTGATTCACTAGAGGGAGCTCCAGGAGCATGGGAAGGGAAGGCTTTGTTTTCAAACATCAAACAAAATTCGAAACGGGGAAAAAATACCTTTCCTAATAGACAATGATTGCTAAATGTCTAAAAAAAACCCCAAACAACAAAACAACAACAGCAACAAAACCCCCAGCAACCCCCAAAACCCACCAATAAAACCAGAATTTTTTTTCCTTCTTACAGTATTTTATATGCATTTGTTTGCCAATAGCACAAGCTTCACAAACTAAAAACTACAACATTTAAAGGCTGATAACAAATAGTGTCCAGTTAAACCCTTTGAAAATAGGAAATTTGAAAAATGCATAATATGAATGCCTGTGAGCCTTTTTAAGCAATAACAATTAGGATATGTGGCTATTTTCAAGTGGCTGGTTTGTCGGAGCTGATGAGATAGATATCCAGTAAGTTGGAACTAAGCCTTTCCTCTGATGCAATGAAATGGTTCCAACAACAACATAATGTCTCTGTAAGTCCATTAATCTGATGTCCATCTAATTCCTACAGAGCAGTGCCTGATGGTGCTAAAAGAAAGATCATTTTTTCATGGGCATAGGGGCATTCATTTGGGTAAAACAAAAAGTGGTGTGAGTACAAATACAGTGAGCATCTTCAGTGCTTATTTTAAGCAAAATTGCTTCCAAGACCCAAGCATTAAGAAGGCATTTTGGGCTGGCATACATTTGAAAAATTGTTGGTTTATTTTCACTGTTTTTAAAAAGATGCCTTGTCTTTATATAATATAAGCAGTTGTCAAATGGTCTAATATCAGTTAATAGGTAGCATTTGTACCTCTGTTGCACAAATGAAGAAGCTGACTAAAGTTAAGAGGGGATGAATAGATTTTTACAGCTCAGTGATGTCATAGTTGTATATAAGACCTTCTGTGTCTGCATTTAAAGCACAGACTATATTGTTACATATACCGTGTCCATAGGTATCTTGGGGAAACAGGCTCTGAGACCGAGTGTGGCAGCTGCTGCTTGTTACAATGCCAGGATATCATAGGATTCTAAGACAAAGGGACTTTATTGTCTCAGAACAAGTTTATGTTTCTAAGTACAGGATTTACCATACCTAATTTCTCAAAGAAGACATACTGATACATCCTAAGAGTTGTACAATGCCCTTCATTATTTCAGTAATGGACATTTGTTTTCATATAAAAAGTAATCTTTAAAGCATGTTTCTTGGAAATACTGTATCTTACATTATGTTGCTGTATAAATATCAAGAAGTAACATATTGTGTCATCAAGATTTCTGAAATTTTATCAAATATGCTTGTAATATGCACATTGTAGTTGTATTATGTTTAGGGAAGATTGCGATGAACTATTATTTCAATATCAGTGGTTTGTACTGGGAGTGAAATTCATAAAATGGCTTGTTCAAATCTGTTGTTTCTTTGTATTAGAGGCCACATGTTGACAGTGATGCAAAAAAACAACAACAAAAAAAAGGCTTTGTATTTTCAGAGTGATTGATGATATAGAAATGTATGGCTCATTAGAATAAACTAGACCATCTTAGAATTGGAAGGAAATGTTCATCATTGACTTCCACAGTATTAATACAACATTCCCCGTATGATACTATGAACAGTTTCTTTTTCTCAAAGCTGTTGCTATCTTATAAGCATTGTTATAAAGGTGCATGTATTGCTAGGTATATATCACTGTTATATTATGGCAATTGTTTAGTGAGTGGCATTGTAAGCAGAGTGAAGCACTGTTCAGTTTAACAATAGGATCAGGGCAGCCCCTTAGACCTATAACAGATGTTCTCTGTTAACTCCCCTACCTCTCCAGAGGGGAAGAGAAAGGGAATAGGGAGAGAAAGACTCAGTGATTAGAAAAGGAAACTACAATAGCTTTAATGAAAATTAAAATAATAATAATAATAAAAATGAAATATACACAAATATATACAAACCCCATATTGAACCCAAACCCCCTGATGGTAATTACATCACCATCACCACTGATGCTGTGGAATGTCTCAGACTGGGCCCAGCAGCAGACAGGAGCTGTGTTAAGGATATGGGTTATAATATCTGATCCAGATTGGGATTGAATGCAGAACAGATAAGAATCCTCCTCAGATGCACGGAGGAAGAAACTGGAAGAGAACCCAAGCCAAACTGATCAAATCTGGCAAAGTGTGTCAAGAGGGTAAAGAGAGGGCCGAGACTCTCCTGATCACACAACTTTATACTGATTATGACATATATAGGATGGAACACCTTGCTGGTCAGTTTGAGGTCACTTGTCCTGTCTCATCCTCCCTGCAGGTGCAGCCTTTCACTTTCTGCGCCCCCAATGTGGCACACAAGATCCAGCAGTGGCCTTGGTCTGCACACCAATCCTTGGCAGTAACTCTAAACATGTAGAAGCAGACACTGCCTGAGAAAATGGGATGCTAACTTCAGACAGTGCAGTTAGAAGAACGGAGCTGTAAAGTAAAATCACTGAACAGAATGTTCTCAATCAAACCAAGACAGCATATTTTACAACACTAGAGACGCTCAAAGAGGAATTAAACACACATTATTCCATGGTCTTTGGTTTCTCAAAAAAAAAACAACCAGTGTTTTTTTTCAGTCCTCCTTCTGCTTTTACCACATAGTTTTGAAATGTATATCATAGAGACGGGATATTTTATATGAGGCAATTACTCCTCAGAGTATTTCTCTCCCATTTGAAAAAAAGGCTGCACAAATATTTAAGCAGTAAATTTGTAACACAGTTTTAGCCAGAATCTGGTGGAAAGCATCCATGCTAAGTGCATTTTCTGTCCAGGCCCATATTTTCAGTGTAGCTCATGTAATGATGGGAGGAGGATTCTCAGTTTTGCTATATAGGCCAGGTCACAATGTACCTCACAGTTCTTTACTTTAAATGTCAGCTGGTTTTCATAACATCTCAATGAGGTATGTAACGATTAGTAACTTTACAAGACAGCAGACTTAACTAGGGAAGAAGTGAATTTTATGTGCTCTTGTAGGGAAGAAGTCACAAAACTCCTTTTAGAACTGAGATGTCCTATCCCACTACAGCACAAATGTCTCAGGGTCAAAGCCCATAAAAAACTGTACAACTATTACCATTGAAATGGTAGAAAACAGGATAATTAACATAGGTCTGGTGTAGAATGCCAAGACATAATATTAATGTCAAAAAGAATATTTTAAGGCCTTGAAACACACAGAGAATTCAAGAAACTGTAATTACCTCTCACTAATATTTTTGTGGTCATTTTGATCAATGGCACATCATAAAGTTTATTTGACAAGTTAGAGTTACGTTTCTTTTTGTAGAAACAAATGTACTGAACTCATAGTTATATGTGCACTGTGTCTAGACACTAGGGCTATTACAACAAAAATTACATTTACATTTCTATTGCAAACTCTCTTGTTAATCTACTCAATATTACCTTGCCTGATCATTTTGTCCAGCAGTTCCATTCTTTAAAGAAGGTCAAACAAGTTCTTTTCAATGTTACTGCCCTTTGTAGCTTCAATATAGGTAATAATAATCATCATAGCTCATTACTATCATGCAAAAAAAAAACCCCATCCTTCTTTTTAGTGAATCTAGTTGGTATTTTAGATCATACCGGTTTACTGTTAAACTTCTATCATTTTGCTGGGACGTGATTTTTTTTCTCCAGATTTTATTTCCAACATAAGAAAGAATAAATGTATTATGGAGCAAGAAGTGGTAAGCTCCCATTCCTTACAAAGTCATGTTGGCCTTTGTGTTCTCTGGTTCTCTAGTACCCACAAGAACTGTAAAAGGCAACCGGCCGTTTCCTCTTCCTTTCTACGCCAGCTGTGAAGGAGTTAAAGAGAAAATTTTACTTCCCAGGACCAAATGGAAGTTTCCACTGCCAATGATGCTTAACAAGCTCCTGATTCCAACATAGATATAAAGCCTAATTGCTTGGGAACTGGGTGTTTTATGAAACACAAAAAGTGCTTTTGCATCTTCTCTGTCTGGGGAAGCAATGGCACCCCAAGTATCTGACATCCTAGAAGACAATATAGGTCATATCGTCATTTTGATGAAATCACCAATGCAGTCACCTAGAAGAAGAAAAAGAAGTGTGGAATTGCCATTACCAAAACACACTTCTAAAGAACCTATGTGTGGAAAATGGTTTCTTGTTCTGAATGCAGCTCTCTAGAAGATGCTTCACTCAAGCTTCCAGACAAGGGATAAGACAGTACCTCTTGTTGAATGATTTAGGCATTTCCTGATGGCTGTTTTAGGTGGCACTTTGTACAGATGACTGTGAAGCACTTATGTAAATGTCTAAATCCCATGCAATAATAGTGAGTGTTTACTTTATTATTTATAGAAGGAACTGCCTCAGCACTTCTTTCTGGATCTGAGTCTGTCTGCACACTGCAGGATTGACCATCACAACAGTGATGTGTTTCTGAGTGTACAATGACTGTGAAGAAGTTCTAGAATTTTTCCACCCAAGTCTAAATATCTTCTACTTTTGCATAAACCTATTGGGTTAACATAATTTGTTCTAAATTTTTACAGCAACTAATAATAATCTTAAAAAAAACCTTAGTTGTGACTTATGAAATGACAAGCTGCGTATGAGCGAATAAAAATGAGAAAATGACCACTGCAGAAACTGGAACAGTGGGTAGGGAATGATTCAGAGTGACCATTATGTAAACAAATAATAATGTAAATTACTCAGAAGGTATTTTACCATTGCAAATTGTTAGCATTGTCAACAGTTTCTTGAAATCACAAGGTGTTTGCTGAATTTCTGAATTGTTCTTACTAGTGTGCATATTTGTATGTAAATGAATGCCATTAAAAAACCTTTCCTGCTGTGATGACACAAGTTCCTTTCCACATTATCACAAGTTCTTCCCTTAGGCATAATGTATGAAGAAAAATGTAAAAAGCCCTTTAGATCATTCAATGTCCTATTTGTTTCTAAAATGCAGCAAATTTCAAAAATAGTATATATGTCTGTGCGGGTGTGTATAACTCTTCTATAGACCATGTGACTTTTACTAATTCTTAGAGAATGTGGGAGACCTAAGTGCTGATTCTTGTAAACGTTCCCATGACAGTGCTTTGCACTTGTCCTTCGTCACGCAGCTCAGGGCCTCTGTTACCCCTCAAATAAACTTAAACCTGCAAAGATGTGGTTCTGAATATTTCAGGGCATTTTATAAACCATGTGTTAGTTAAACAGAACTTAATCTATCTCTTTAAGATTTTCCTATGTAATTTTAAACCCTCATTCAGGGTTTTCTGAATCAGAGTTATAACACAAAGGGTAAATAGTTTATCTTATGCTGTTGGCACATTGTGATTATGTCCTGTTCTTGATCAAATACCATTAATCAAAAGAAATCTACAACTGCAGGAAACGCCTGGTTTGTTTTTAGCTACCTGGGCTCAGAATGTTGAGGTGTTACCTGCTGGCTCATCCAAACATTTCTCAAGCCTATTAATCACATGATGGAGTTACTCCTTTTCAGTGTGGTAGACCTGAGATTAAAAGAAAGTGAGAGTGGGGGTAGGCAGGAGGAAATGGGCTAACAGAAATGTTTCTGATGTTGTCTGTTAAGAGATATACCAAATAAATAATTAAATACCTCTACAGGAGGGAATACCCAGCTCCATTACCAGCCTGTTTCATTCATATGTCTCACTTTCATCCTTACTCATGTATTTTGTAAAAAGAAAAAAAAAAAAAAATAGGTGTCTATTATACAGTTTTATTTCCTTCTCTTTTACCAGAGACTTTTAACCTTATCTCTTCATTTGAAGTTACTGTTGCCTGTTGGTTAAGTGTAATTTTCCTTCTTACACTCATCATGTTTCTTGTACAGTCTTCTTTTGTTGTGCTCAGTTATATAAATATAAAGAGATTTTATTTATACTAATTCCCATTCTACATGTTTAAGTATTACTTACAGTTGACTAATTCTTCACTCTCATGAATCTCTTGGCAAAAATAGGTAGTACAAGATGTGTCTGTATAATATTTTCATGGTGCTCTTAGGCATCTTGAATGGAAAAACAATTTTGATAAAAAGTAAGAAATAACATAACATGCATTGTTAATGAAAATAATAAAATGAAGTTTTGTTTTACATTATAAAACTGGCTTGACTTACTAATCTTCTGGAAAGGATAAACACAGTGGTCATAAATTTCCTAAATTCCCCTCTCATTCTTGACCTCTATTTCCAAAAATTCCACTAATTCCCTAAATAGAGTTTCCTAAATTTCTTAAGTTCCTATATATGGATAATAGAAAGAAAGATTATAGATATTAAAGATAATAGAATGGCTTAAAAAGGAAAAGAAAATAAATCATTTTCTCAGTAACAGTTTAATAAGAAGGGGGAAACCAAAGCCTGCAGAAAAGATATGATTTCATTTTATGCAACCTGTAGCCTCAGGAAGCTGATCTGATGGAAGTCTCCCACTGGTCAATGACAAGAGCATCGGGAATGAGGGTATGAGGCTCAGCCAATGCAAGTAGGAGGCAGAAGTTTTACAGACACCAAAGGGAAATATTGCTTTCATACAGAATTACAGAATCACAGAATGTTAGGGATTGGAAGGGACCTAGAAGAACATCTAGTCCAAACCCCTGCCAGAGCAGGATCACCTAGACTAAGTTACCCAGGAACTCATACAGGTGGGTCTTCAATGTCTCCAAAGATGGAGACTCCACAACCTCCCTGGACAGCACGTTCCAGAGCTCTGTCACCCTCACTGGCAAAAAGTTTTTCCTTGTGTTTACCCTAAACCTCTTGTGCTCCAACTTCCTCCCATTGCCTTTTGTCCTGTCATTGGATGATATTGAGAAGAGTTTGGCTCCATCCTCCCTACACTCACCTTTAACATATTTATGGACATTGATGAGGTCCCCCCTCAGTCTTCTCCAGGCTAAAGAGCCCCAGCTCTCTCAGCCTCTCCTCAGCAGGGAGATGCTTCACTCCCTTAATAATCTTGGTGGCCCTGCGCTGGACCCTCTCCAGTAAAACTCTAATTTTGCTGAACTGGGGTGCCCAAAACTGGACACAGTATTCCAGGTGGGGTCTCACCAATGCAGAGTAGAGGGGGAGGAGAACCTCTCTTAACCTGCTGGCCACACTCTTCTTAATGCATCCCAGGATGCCATTGGCCTTCTTGGGAGTGAGGTCACATTGTTGGCTCATGGCAACAACCTCTGCCATCTCCCTTATCACTTGTGCGTGTATCCCATTGGGGTCCATAGACTTGTGGATGTCCAGTTTGCTCAACTGATCTCTAACCCAAGCCTCTTCAAGTGAGGAAAGAATTTCCTCCCTCCAGAATTCCTCTGTGAACACAAGTCACTATTACACTGTGAACCACCTTACTGCAGAGTATCATGAAAGTCAAAGGTGTAAGTGGCTTAAAAATGTAATAGTTAAATTTTTTGGGCTAAGATTTGGGTTTGACTCACTGACAGCTGGAAGCATTTACCAGTTGGAAGAGGATTCTTTATTTACCCTATTTCTTACAGGTTGTTTTTTTTTTTTATTTCTAAATATCTGCTATTGGCCACTATGGGGATGCTGTTTTGGCTTGACACCCCTTATGGAAGTTGTGATCAAGAAAACATTTCAGGCAAGAAAGATGTCAGTAAACTGATTTCATCATCATTGTAGTTTTTTCCCAGGATGCAGATAACCCCTGTTATTAAAGTATAATTTTAAAGAGGAAAAAGAGTTTATTTTTATTCTTAAAACATTGAGTTAGGAAAATTATTAGGAAAGTTATTAATCCCTTGGTATTTGAGTAATAATGGAAAGGCTGATGCTTTACATTTAAACTTTTTGCCTAACTGGTAGAAAGAAGAAACTTGTGGTATAGGCAAAAGACAAACTCAGTAAGCTGAAGTGTAGGAGATAGACAATAGGTTCCTTGTTTGTCCCTCCCTTGAGGTGGGTATCAACACAGTATAGCAATGTGGGCATTGTTAAAAAGCATGATAAAGGGATAAGTCGTCTTGATCATGTCAGAAGTGGTGTTTAAGTAAAAATACTTCAGAATCAACAATAATCTAAATCAATGTAAAGTTGCGGACATTCCTCTCTGGGAGTTGAAAATGCACTCAAATAACTAAGCAATAATATAGTATTTCTGAATAAATTATACTTTCAAAAAAAGCATAAAGTACAGTCATCTGAAATGAAAAATCATGTTTATGCTTCAGGTTTAATTTTAACCAAATATTTGAATTTAATCTCTGAACAAATCAGCAATTCTATAAGGAAATACAATTTTATTCTTATTCAGACAGTGAAATGAATAATGAAACAGAATAAATTCAGTCTTCTCAAGGCAAATGGCCTTCAGATCTGGGTAATAAGAAATACAGGTTATTTCTGATGTGTGTTTTGCCTGTGTACATTTGACCTGTTTATTAATCTTGTTAATATAACTGAATGTTTACATTGTTTCATAAAAGGTTGCTAAATAAGCATTTGATCATCCATGTCATTAATACTCTTGCTTAATGAAACCTAAGTCAAGAAGGCAAGTAATTTAGTTTTAGATTGGATTTTATTCAGCACTAAGGAGGCAAAACAAGCAATGTATCAAAATGCAAACACTTGAGCCATTGAAAATAACTATCACAGCTAGCATCAAACTTTTACTGATTAACTGGAGATTTCATAATGATTATAGGTGAATGATGTGGTGGCCCTTATGGGCACTAGCAGTGAACATGACTGCATATTTCTGTATTCAGGCTACATCCATATGTTTATCTGATGTCCCCAAGGGCCCTCAAGGCCCTCTTAAAAATGAGGTGTACCATCTCATGAGGGTATCATGGGACCACAACAGGTACAAGAAGTATTTGCCATCACATTCAGTCATGTAATATGAAAGACATTAGTTTGCCTCCACTGTGTGTACAATTCAATAGCAAGCTTACATAGTCTAAAGTGCGTCTCCTCTGGGTTTTTATCTTGTTCCCAATTAATGACTCTTTGCTTACCAATAAAGATAAATAACATGGTAGAAGCTGATTTTCAGTGTCCAACATTTTACAGCTTTTCTAATCAAAGCTGTCTTAAATAAAGACTTTTCTACTTTGCTTCAGCCATTGAACATTAGTAAAATATTATCTATAGAGATCTGAAATAAGTAATTTGTGACAAGTACCCTCTATAGCAGCCTCAAATAGATACATTTTTGCTGAGTACCCCTGATATCCATTGAAGATAAAAGCCCCTCTGAGATGATGTAATGTAGTGTTTCTAATTTTCCCAATAATTTCATATATGTACGAGTGTGTAAGTGTACACATGTTTGTGTGCATTTGCCTCTAACATACACATATATATGCATATGCATATTTATGTGTGCATATATGTATACAAGTATGTACAATTGAACACAGCTGCTGAACATCAGTTCACTACCTAATTATGAAAACAAACCTACCATTTGTAGTCATCTTGCTATTCACTGCAGTTTATCAGACTGTTTGAAAGGATATAGAGAGCAACCAACCTGTAACTCTTGGAAGTAGCTCATGTAAAATTTATTTGAGACATACTAGGAGAAATTTTGCACTATGCACTGCAATTTCCCATTTTGTCTTTGTTCTGTGAATAGAGTCCAAACACCAGGACCATTGGACCAAAGTATTTAATGAGCTAAATCCAAATTAATAACAGGGAATCACAGCTTTATTGCTGAGGGTTTCACTACTTCCTTTTCTAACACTGTAATAAAACAAGCCTCACGTTTCTTATAACCTTGACTTGCAGACACGTCAAAGATGCACATTTTTTATAGTTTTAGTCATCTTGGATTACAGTATCACCGTGGATTGACCCCAGTAGACAGCTAAGGCCCACAGAGCCACTTGTTCATTCTCCCCACAAGATGGGTGGGGGAGAGAATCAGAAAGGTAAAAATGAGAAAACTCATGGGTTGAGATAAAGACAGTTTAGTTTAATAGCTAAAATAAAAGGCATCCATGCAAGGAAAGCAAAACACTACTTCCCATGATCAGGTCAGGACAGCAGGGCTCCATCACAAGTAATGGTTACTTGGAAAGACAAACACTATCTCTCTAAATGCCCCCCTTCCTCCTTCTTCCTTCAGCATTTACTGATGAGTACAACATCATATGGTCTGGGTTATATCTTTGGTCAGCTGGGGTCAGCTGTCCCAGATGTGTTCCCTCCAAACATCTTGCACAATCCCAGGCTACTCACTAGTGGCGCAGTGTGAAAAGCAGAAAAAGCTGTGTAAGCGCTGCTCAGCAATATCTAAAATATCCCTTTGTTACCAACATGGTTTTGGTCACAAATCCAAAACATAATCCCATACCAGCTACTATGAAGAAAACTAACTATACCAGACAAAATCAGTTTAGATATTTCCACATATTAATTATAAAAAACTTACCAAAGAAACTGCAACTTCTTCAGATTCCCTCCAGTGAATATTAGGGAAGAAACTTAACAAAATTTACTGAGTTTCATTTCTGTTAATACGTCCTTACCATGGCAAGAAGTTTGTTATTAAACTGCATAATTCAGCTACTAAAGGCTCAACTTTAAGATTATCTGTTCATTACTGAATGTTCCATTTATCATTGTATAGGATCTTCTACTGCTGAGCTTTTCAGCAAAGGAAAAACTGCTGCAGTGGTGTCAAAATACAGTGTTTCCATAATTATTTTAATTATTTTATCTTGTTTTTCCTCTTCTTTTGTTCCTCAGTTTTTAGCTTTATTGGAGACGGCACCAAATCCATAAAGAATTTTTATTTCCCAGTGTGTATGTGAGTATCTTCTTTTGAAATATTTTAAATGCAAGATAAATTTGTATTGACTATTGATGCATTGTATTATTACAAACCAGGCTAAAAATTTATTTTATGAATAGTGCATTTGAAAGTGCTTTTTTGTTATCTATAGATAACTTGACATAACTTTTAAAAAATTAAAGCTGCTGTCCCTGATATGTGCAATTGTTCATATTTAACTTCAGAAACTTTCTTTTTTTTTTTTTTCCTTTGTCCTGGTTGTTAAGCATGGTAGATCATTGGTGAAACAATAAGTATGAAGGTAGCCCTTGTTGCCTATAGGCAAAGATCATTAGGATCAAAGGAAAACTGGCTTTCTGGAACAAGTATAAATGATATAGTCTAATATTTGTCTAACTTTCAATTAGTAAACAAAATTACACAATTTGATGCTGTAAGGACATCATAAAAAAACCCCACAGATGCCAGAAAAACACCGCTGTATGTTTGTATCTGCTAATCTACGTGGTTAATATTCACTGTTACATACCAGGAAAAAAAAATAAATCTATTCCTATGTTAACTAAGATGTATGTGTAAATTCAACTGAGAATATAATTTGTCAGAATATAATTTGGCTTGATTCTCTCTTGATAAATTTATTCCCTAATTGTTCTTGTTTTGCAAGCAAACTCCCCCAAAACAGAATAATGGCAGGAAAATGGGTGATCCCTTCCAAGTCTGCTGTCACACAATCAAAAAAATGAGATAATAATAACAGTAAAAAACAAGGAGGATAACAGAAGTCTGAAACTGAAATGGCTTTTATTATACTGAAGTTTTCATATGCTAATATTCTTGTAATACAAAATACTTGGAAAAGTTGATAATACGGTTTTTTTGAGGGCATAAACCTTTGACGGACCAAATCCCTCTGTAGATAGGGTTCTGATCCTTCATTCATTTCTTATGCCAAATTTGAATATCAGGAGCAGTTTTTTGTGCAGCAAAAGAGCAGAAGTGGACATTTAGCTAAAACAGTGAATCAGGAATTGTTTGCCTAGACTAATCTTTAAATATAGTAACTCCTTTATTTGTGCATGTTTTGTGATGTTAGCTATGAAACGATTAAAGCCCTATGTATTGGAAAATTGACTGCTGTTATGAAAAATAAACACTAATGTGGTGATTTATAAAAAAAACTGTCAGTCTCTAGTAACTTTTGAATCTGTAGTAAAATAATTATTTGTTTGAATACATTATCACACAGAATAATGTAAGTTGATTAATATTTCAAAACAAAAAATATCAAACCAGGACAAAATCTAGTAATATGCTATTCATAGATTCCTGAATCAAATAATTTAATTTCCATTCAAAACAGCCAGAAAGGTATACTTTGCTGGAAATATAGTCCAGGATATATTTTAAAGAAATATTTGTGATAAACAGGACACATTAGCATCTCTTTATTTCAAAATGTGCAGAGAATCTCTAAGTCTAGTGTGGTTTTCACTTTTCTCTGATAAAGGCTTGTAATTTTAAGTCCTAAGAACTTCTAAGTTCCTATTTTTCAAACACTAAAAAGGAAAAGTAAAAAAACCAAACCCAACCAACCAACCAAAACAAAACCAAAACACAAACCTTAAAGAGCTTTAAATCCTTGATAACTATATTAGAACAGAAATTTGGAGCATAACTGGTGCTAAATTTAATTACATGGAGTATGTAAGCTGAAGAAGATCAGTGCAAGCAGAGAATGAGCATACTGGGTTAAACAAAGGTCACCAGAGAAACTGCAACTGCATAGTGAGTAAAAAAATGCCATGAAAATGTGTCTGCAGAATATAAAAGGTAGAATGATTTTTATGATCTTCACAAAAAACTTTGGAGACATAAGACATAAAATATTAAAGATATTTGCTGAAACTGAGAAATCAATATGATATCAGCATCTTATAGCTGAACTTATCAAAAGTGTTTATAGTTTTGGCTGATCCTGGTAGTTACAAATTCAACCAGAATCTGAAGAGAACAAGCACAATTTCCTTACAGTATAAATGGTTGAGGGGAGATTTAACAAATCTGGAGTCCCAAACCAAATAACCACAAGTACTTTAGGTTTCCACTAGCAAAATAGGTAAATTGTAGAACAATGCTTAATGATCAACTATGTTAATAAAATACAGAACAATGCTGTACTCATTTAATGGGTCTTCCATCTATATAATGTCATTTGAATTTTTTGGAGAACAATAGGGTTTTACATATTCTGTCAGTTTTCAGAAAATTTGGAATGGATGATATTAAAATAGATTAATATTACATAATGGACTTTTGATGGAGCACAGAGATAGAAGACTGTGGCAAAAGAGCCAGTATTGAAGATAAATGTACTAAACTGTGAAGAAAACTCCTTGAATACCTATCAAGGGATGAGACAATGCCATGTCTGCAAAAGAAAGACAAGAGTATTACAGTCAGACTTTAATTGAGGGCTCAAACAACAGCCTGAACTGATGAGTCTTAATGAAATGTATGAAATTACTGCATTTAGATGTTGCAAAGAGAATACTAAACACAATAGTTTACAGAATTGAATGCATTTAATTTCTGCAAAGGGCTTATTGCATTGCCTTCACTATTTCACTATTTCAGGTATTACATGTGAAAACTTGCCTTTGCAACTGATTACTGTTATTATCTAATTTCATATTGTGGGACCTCTCCCACGCTGCATATATGGAACTTGTTAATATTTCAGTATTGTCGCAAAAGTACCTAATAAAATGTAACAAGAAGTTATTGAATGTAACTGTTGTCTCTGGAAAAAAAAAAATATGTTCAAACAAATGCATTTTTTATAAAATGACACAATTATATATTACTAGAAAACAGAATTAAGGAAATACTTCAAAAGCAAACAATGTGCTGTTGGTACAAAACCAGAGGACAACCTGGGAATTAAAGCTAGGACTGCAAATCAGGAGACTTTATTGTTTATTATTGTTATGGTACGGCCTTACCTATGAACTTCGACAGGTGCCCTTTTGACCACCATTTCCCATATGTAAGTCATTCATGTCCTTAAAAGTCATGAGGCTAATACCTCCATTCTTGCAAATTTGGAAGGATTTTGTTAGCTAGGTTGAGCACTGTTGCAGTCATCTCTAGAATATCGTCTAATGTAATGTTATTTTGCAACTGAAAACAAATAGCATGAATTAATGCTACAAGGCAACATTTATGAAAAGAAGAGTCATTAGAGATTTTTGTCACAGCTTGCATAAGTTCCATAAAAAAATCCCTTTTCACTGATATCACCGAAGTGGCATGCACACAAACACTGGAGCAGAGTCCAGTTTTTCATTTAAGCCCACGGGATTTCTGTGCTACTAGAAATGCTGTGGAACAATGAATGCTAATCATTCAAAGCAAGACCAGAGTAGGTGTGCTGTACCTGAACAGCTGAAGGAAAGAAGATTAAATTTTTCTTTTACATACGCATTCACATTCACACTTTAACCGTAGTCTGTGGCAAAATTGTCTTGGGTTAGAAAATAGGTTAAGCTATATGGTGTTACAGTTTATCTATGTAATGCTTCTGTTCTTGGGTCTTAGGGTTTCTGACAGGAATCAAAATCATGAAAATTTTTCCTGCTTAGGCAAAGCCAATGTTCAAACCACCTGTGTGGAGCCATTCCCTCCTGCTGACCCATCCACTAGGTTAACCAAATACAGTGGCTGGCTAGGCTTGCTTCATTACTTAAAATTAGACAGAATGGAATATTGCTTCCCTCTTGGCAATAAGTATTCATAACAATATGAAATACCCCTTCTTTACATCACCTCACAATTTATTTCCTCTGAAGCTAAGGATTGTTGTTATAATGATAAACTCCTGGTTAAATTTTGAGTTTATATATGTAGATAAAAAAAATCTTAAACATCAACAGTAATATGAAATTTAGGGGATGCATTCCCCTTGTGAGTGCTTTCTGGGATAGTTTTCAAGGTTTCTTTTCAAAAGTGCTGAGATAAAAATACTGAAAATATTTTCTTAAAAGTATTTTCTTTGCTTTTGAAAAGACAAAGTGTGAAAGAAGCAACATGATGCTTCTTTTATTGTCACAGAGCTTGCACACTTAGCAGGATCAATGGTTCAACACAGCATCACAAAGCCATTCATATGAGTGCCAAAATGAGCTTTGAAGCACTACTGCCAACTCAGAAAGGCAGAAAAAGCCCACATACAGTGCTATGAAAGCCACATCTGTGTAAAAATACCTTAATGTAGGCTAACCAGTTGACAGCCTCCCAAAACCTAGAGATGTTTTCTTCTTTGTGGTCTTTTGTATTTGTATCAATGAGACAAATCTGTTTATAGTGTAAACATGAACTCCATAGTACATCTATAGTTCATCTCACGTATTCTGATTAGATCATTCAAGTCAATAGGAGCTCATAAAAATAATCCTGTTCCATTAATCTTTTCAGTAAATGTGCATGCACTAATCAGGTTTTGAGTTGTAACTCTATTAGTAGTGCTGATGTTAAATACATTTTGCAGATATCTCACTTTATTGATTTCCATGCATATCAGCTAGAAAAAAGGGCTCAATGCACCTCTTAATAAAAAGTCATTCAGACTTCAGAGATCTAAAAGATTGTCTAAACTGGTTTCTTAGGTT
Organism: Corythornis vintsioides; assembly: GCA_025447755.1. Lineage (NCBI taxonomy): Eukaryota > Metazoa > Chordata > Aves > Coraciiformes > Alcedinidae > Corythornis > Corythornis vintsioides. The sequence goes on along the minus strand of JAOEGS010018185.1, from coordinate 1,401 downwards.
TCTTAATGACTACTAATGAAACAGTACACATTTGACACTTCTATAGCAGGAACTAGGAGGTTTAAAGAAAGCGTAAGAAATAATAAAATCCTGCATTTTACTTTTCTTTACTACTAATGATTTATGGTATCCCATGATCATTTTAAAAGTGATCTGTGCAATCCTTATCTGTCACGGAAATAAATTCATTCAGTCAGTGGCTGAAAAACATGAGTTGAAATAAATTTCTCAGGAGCCTATCCCCGGAAGGCTGCTATCCATTATGAGTACAAGTTTGGAATGGAAATGGCTTTACTCCTATGCACAGAGTATGATAAAATTTAAACCCATGTGAAAGATAAATTAGAACAATAAATATAATTCAAATAATATATTAATGACAAAATATTGCTGAATGTGATATGTTTATTTATTCTGACATTAGAGTTTATCAGAGTAAATGTAGTATTCCATAAATTGGGAAGTTAACCTAAGGAGTAATAAAAATGAAAAATGATGCACAAATTTATGTATTCACATAGCATGGAGATTAACATTTTATCATTTTACCTATATATAGTACCTAGGTTTGCAAACTCTCTGGCAGATGTGATCATCATAAATCAAAAGATTCATCATAGTCAGCTACCTGATTTAATCATAACTAACCCAGATGTTCACTGTCTATACTTTCAAAACACTTTATAGATCATTATCCTCTTTACAACCAAGAGTATAAAAGCCTGTATATCTAGCATAATTACAGTAACAGCCTGGTCACATAAGGCACTGAGTAGCCTCAGCACACAGCATTATTTACAACAAAGCACTTAATTATATCTTTGAAGATCACATGATCACAGGATGTAAGATGTTGGAAGGGACCATGTAGATCTTTGAGACCACCCCCCCCGACAGAGCATAACCATATACTACAATCTAATCTAGCACAGGTCATGAAGGAATGCATCCAGGTGGGTCATGAAAATCTCCAGAGAAGGAGACTCCACAACCTCTCTGGGGAGCCCATTCCAGAGCTCTGTGAACCTTACAGTAAAGTTCTTCCTCATGTTGAGGTGGAACTTCCTGTGTTCCAGCTTCCATCCAGTGCCCCTTGTCCTATCATAGGGCACAAGTGAGAAGAGGCTGCCCCCCTCCTCCTGACACTCAGCCCTCATATATTTATAAACATTTATTAAATCCCCTCTCAGTTTTCTCCAGAATAAAGTGCCACAGGTCTCTCAGCCTTTCCTCATAAGACAGGTGTTCCGGTCCTTTAATCATCCTTGGAGCCTTCTATTGGACTCTCTCAAGCAGATTCACAGATTCACAGATATTAGGGGTTGGAAGGGACCTAGAAGATCATCTAGTCCAGCCCCCCTGCCAGAGCAGGATCACCTAGACCAAGTCACCCAGGAACAG
>JAOEGS010018183.1:79695-91409 GCA_025447755.1 Corythornis vintsioides | reverse complement strand
CAGATTAATTTATATATATATATATATATAAAATTTTAATCCTGAAAGGGGGAAGCCAATGTAAGCAATCCTGGAAGAGACATGTGCTGAGGACGAGGACAAGCACTGGTAGGGACAGTGGGTGGCCTTGGCAAACCACCCTGCAGTGAAACCCAAGTGCTAGGTCATGGCTCCGCTATTACCTCAGGACTGCTCAGCCTTGTGTCTTGCCTGGGGGGAGCCTCAAAGCACCCTACATTCCCCCAGCCTTGCTTCTGCAAGCTTTAGGCTTTTTTTCTTTTCATGTGCAGAAACAAAGCCAACTTCTGAGCCTGTCATCTCATGGCTGGGAGATATTTTTGGAGGTGGATTAGGGTCTTGGCAGGTGGGTTTGTTTAGTTGGCTTTTGCTTGTCTCTCACTGGGTCAAATATCAGTGGGTCATCCTCCTGGTAGCAGAGGGTCTGTCAGGGATGACCATGTGCTGGTGGTAGACATGGTTTAGCCTGCTTTCTTCTCCTGGGGCAAAACAGCATCTCTGCTTAATGAAAGCCATATCTGCAAGGCTGGCATGTGCCAGGTAATCTATACTGCAAGATGACTCTGCTCCAGAGGTCCTGAGAGCAGTACTAAAAACATCAGCACTTGGGCAGTCAGTCAGGAGATGCAGCTGCCTCAGTAACCTCCCATCCCAGCCAGGAGATGTCCCTGAGGAACCTGCCCTCCAGATACATTTATTTTTAGGAGTCACAGTCTGGGCTGAGCTTCAGAGGGGTAAAATGAGACTGACTGTGGGTGACTCACCCTCTGCAAGAGCATGACAGGCAGTTTTTGCACCTGTGAGGCCACTGCCCCTTGTTGTGGGTATTGCTACATGGTTCCTGGGGGGGGACCTGAAGCCCCTCTAGCCCTGGACAGGCAGCTATGAGCCATATTGCATCTCTATTTTGCAGCTCTCAGGCCAGCACAGACCCACTTTCATGGCACAAGCAGCAGACAGAGCTTTGGTGTTGGTTCTTCTGGACCCACCTTGCAGGTGAGTGATGAGCTCCACCTGAACATTCAATTTGTTATCTGTAGGACAGTTCCTCAGGAGCCAGAGTTGCTGGCAACAGATTACTGAACTGGGAAGCAATGCTGGGTTTCTGCTGGGCCTTCACAACTGTCATGGTGCAGTGATTTCCCTTGCTAACAAAGCAACAAAGGAATTAAGGAACTCATGTGACCAAAATCTCCTTTGACCCTCCATGTGTCCTCATCTAAAGCAGATGCCAGATTGAGACTTCCCCCACAGCAGACCTCACCTCCCAAATCACTTTCCCACTGCCAGTTTCTGGCCCCCAGCTGACTGGCAATAGGAAATGAGAGCAAGGAGAGCCATGCATCTATCCTTTCAGCACCATGGCACTCCTGGTGCTTGTTTTCTACCCAAAACAAGCCAATAGCCCAGCACAGGTCTCCGTGATGTGACCCATGCAGAACATCTTCCTGCAGCAACTTTCTACCTTTGCATCCCCACCTCTGCCACCAGGTACCAGTCTTCTCCTGAACCCTAGCTGTGCACAGAAGGGGGTACCTGTTCATCGAGACTGAGGGCACTGGGCTACACAGCCACTTTAGCCTGCTATTGCACACGTGTGTGTATCTACACACATATGTCTGTGCACACATATACAGGTATATGCACCCTCTCTTCTGCACATGGTCCACAGCGAGCAGAGAAGCTGATGCCCGGAGGTAGGTGGCTTTGCACACAGACGCTGCTTGCACAGGTCCCAGCAGAGCCGGCTGGGTGCCAAGCCTCCCTGAGCGAGCAGCACGCTGCTCTGCTGGCCCGGAGCCACTGCCCAGAGCCGGGAGGTGCCACCCCGCCGCTGCTAGGCACAGCAGGCGAGGGGGCCCCTGCGGGGGCTGCCTACCAACGAGCCCGCGCCCATGCGAGGCCCCTCTCCTGGGACTTTGGTTGAACAGGTCCAAGCCTGGGTGGGTGCAGCGTCCCCAGGGACAGTGGGTGATGGGCCTGTTGTCCCTGGTGGCCGAAGCGTATTCGTTCTCTGGCTAATTGAGCAGCGCCGGGTCACACTGTGACTGCACAGCCCCATCCGAGCTTCCCTGACCTGCTGGGGATCCCAGGACGAGGGTGCTGCCCATGACAAGTCCCAGCTGGCAGATGCAGGCGGCTGGCAGCCGGCCGGCGTGTCCTGCCCCTCTGCCAGGCCCACAGTTCATGCCAGCAGCTGCTTCTTCAGCATGGCTGAGGTGACACAGCAGAAAGAGCAGCTCTCACTCAGCTCTTTGGCCGTCTGGAGGGCATCTGTGAGCTGAAGGAAGCACCAAGTTGGATGTTCAGCTGTGTGACTGGACACCCCAGAGCCCTGCTGCAGGCACTGTACGGGCAGGACTAGTAGGCAGAGGTCCCCTAGACCTTTCCTGATGCTCCCCAACCTTCATGTCAGTGCTAGGGGAGGTAAACAAAGCAGCAACATGTATGGATCGGTTGCTCATTACCTGTGCAGCAATTTCTGCCTCAGAACTAATGCTTGTCCTATCATCATGGCCCAAATTATCAAGTGGGAAAAGAAATCCTGCATGGTACATTGGAGCAAATCCCCAAGTCTGTATTACAATGAATTCACATGTGTTCTTCAGAAAGCTGTCTCAGAGAATGGATGCTTTTATTGTGTGCAGACAGTTTAACCAGATGCAAGCACAGGGTAGCATAGGTCTGTAGCCATGAGCAAAGAACAGGGAAATTAAGGGGTTTTCTATAAGAGACTGCAGTGCATGAAGTCCTTCACAGTTGTCCTTCCCAGATGTGAAGGACAAGATTTGAATCTAGCTGGAGCAGGTTTCACAGTGCCTGCAAGCAGCCCTTCTCTGGAGACTTTGTGTGAGAGATGGAGGCAGGCTCAGAAAGCTGGAGCTCTGCACCTCTCCATTGAGATCAAAACTGCTGCTTTGGGTCAGAGCAAAGTGAGTGTGGAAACATCTCAGGAGGAGAAATTAGTGAGCTAGAAGCCTGGTCTGAGCACTAGGCTGGTTGCCCCATCCCCATGCTCTCCACTATGGGCACAATAGCCCTTTATGAATACAAAGGTGAGTGCTGCCTGTGTAATGTACAATTGCTGGGGGTTTATTCCAACCCAAACGTGCTGACAGGCAGGCTGTGACTGAACAGCTTTACCCCAGCTAAGCACGATGAGGTGAAGGCAGAAGCAATTGAAGTGGGGATTTTGGAGGAGTCAGGTCCTGCTGGACTGCTCTCCCCTGGTGGCCGTCCCTGCGGGGGCTCTGCAGCTGTGCTCCAGGGTCAGCTTTATTCCAGATTTGGTTTCATGGGATGAAAAATTGTTGCAGCAGATGATCTGACTGAGCATGGTACCTATCATCCCAGGGCAGGTGAGGTAAGGGGACAGGGAGAGAGGAAGGTGCACAAGGCAGAAAAAAAAGGAAAAGAGAAAAAAGCATGAGCAGCTGATATGAAAACAAAAATAATCCTCCAAACCAAACAAAAACTCTAGAATTAAGCCCGTCCATCTGCCAGCCCTCTCTCACAGCTGACCTCTTTGCCAGCCTGATGCAAATTCCCCGTGCAGGAGTTAGCAAAGCCATAGGCTCAGAGTTCTCCATTAGTTTGCCTTACTGCACATGAATCCCCTGCAGCAGCTGTGCCAGCAGCTACCTCTGCAGCAAGGAAAATGGATCTGCAATTTCTCCTCTAGTCTGATTTAAGATATCCTGAGTCCTTGGTCTTTGTATATGGTAAGTCAGCTGCCTGCTCACAGGTGAGGCATCTGAAGCTTACTCCCACTTTTCAGGAAGATTTTTTTGGTCACAGGCCACAAACAGCTGATAGTTCATGACTCCCACTTCTGTCTTACAGTCATCTCAACTGAAAATGAGTAGAAAAATTAATTTCTTTCACTTAATTTTCTTCATTATTTTCTATATATTCAACATGGGCAACATGGTTATAACATTTCTTACAGACAAGGGATAAAGAGCATGATACTGAGTCATTCGTGCAGAGCAACTTATATGTGGAAGTTCTTATTTATTGGAAAAGGAGTAAATTAAAACCAAAAGGGAAAGAATCGAGAAAAAAAAATAATCCTGGAGACTTTCTCCTCCCTCAGAATAAGTCAAGTGACTGTCCTTTCAGTTTGCTACTCTTCTCTAATGACTCTGGCAGACTTGTGCTAGTGTAAGGGAACTATTAATTAGTCCTGAAGATTTATTTTCCTCTGGAAGAATCCAGTGCCTGGCCTCATGCCAAAAGGGATGGGACATTTCTCTCTCTGGCACTCAGACTGAATTCATCCCACTTAGTATCATCAAAGGCACAAAGACAGAGCTAGGAGGAATTAGAATCATAGAATCATAGAATGTATTGGGTTGGAAGGGATCTCCAAAGGTCATCTAGTCCAACCCCCCTGCAATCAGCAGAGACATCTCTAACTAGGTCAGGCTGCTCAGAGACTTGTCAAGCCTGGCCTTGAATGTCTCCAGGGATGGGGCCTCCACCACCTCTCTGGGAAACTCATTCCAGTGGATCTATCACCTCACATTAAAGAACTTTTTCCTAATATCTAACATAAAGCTTCCATTTTCTGGCTAAAAGCCATTCATTCATAACCTCCATGGGTTGGGGAAAGATGGGGACACCTCAAGGAGCACTTCAGTGTCAGGGGACAAAGCCACCCTTTAGAAGCATCTCTCTTATCTCAGTTGCTGTTGGGGGAGCCATGGGCAACTCAGACCTTCACAGCAGAGCCTTCTTGAAATGCTTTAAATGGCAGCATTTAGTAGGAGTTAAGGTGTCCCAAAAATTCTCAGTTGGTTGAAGGGGCAGGGTGAAGAGAATAGAGTCTTTTAAAATAAGACAAGATGTAACAATCACTGCAAACTAAATCAGTTCAGAGACTTAGAGGCTGGGAGGACAGGCACCATTGTACTGGTTTTGACTGGAGTTAACTTACTTTGTAGCTGGCATGGAGCGATGTTTTGGATTTGTGCTGGAAACAGTGTTGATAACACAGAAGTGTTTTCCTTACAGCTGAGCAGCTCACACAGAGTCAAGGTCTTTTCTGCTCCTCACCCAACCCCACCAGTGGGCAGGCTGGGACTGCACAAGAAGCTGGGAGGGGACACAGCCAGGACAGCTGACCCCAGGGATATCCCATACCATATGATGTCATGTCCAGCATATAAAGCTGGGGGGGGAGAAGGAAGTGGAGAGATGTTCAGAGTTATGGCAATTGTCTTCCCAAGTAACCATCACACGTGATGGAGCTCAGCTTTCCTTCAGATGGCTGAAGCACCTGCCAGCCCATGGGAAGCAGTGAAGTAATACCTTGTTTTGCTTTGCTTGTGCACACAGCTTTTGCTTTACCTATTAAACTGTCTTAATCTCAACCCACGAGTTCTCTCACTTTTACTCCCCCATCCCATCAGGGGGGAGTGAGTGAGCAGCTGGGTGGTGCTTAGTTGCCAGCTGGGGTTAAACAATGACAGCTTGGCTCTACAAGCAAACCTTGGCTACTCCTGCAAAATGACTTGCACTCTTGCATTGCTAAAGGTTTCCTGTTAGATTGGTAATGGCAAATTCTTGTCACCGAGCTGGTCCTGGTTTGTCCTGTTAGCTGGGGTGTTTTTACCCCACAGACTTCATGGATGAGGTGGGAAGAAGCCAGGCTGTGAACACAGCTGTAGTGCTCCTCAGGCACACGGGCAGCTCAGTGCTCCTGCCTGCACAGCCCACTCTGCTGAGCCAGGCTGCATAATTACACACTGCTCACCAGCAGGTATCTCAGCATCATAATTGTTCCAAGATGTGATCAAAGAGCTGGGCCTGGCAGCACTAGTTGGCTCCTTCCCAGATCACATATCTCTGTTTCCTATATGAAACACAGGGACTTCACTGTCATGTCAAAGCTCATCTGGCCTGTACTCCAGCACAAGGACAAGGGACTATGTGTCACAGTTTTATTCCTTCTTCTCTGGAAGGTGACAAAAGACCTAAGCTGGGTTTGTCTACCAGCACAGCTGAACAATCCCAGATTCTACTTCATCTGAATTCTTCCACTCACTGTCATCTGTCCTTGACTGCTAGTTTACAGCTTTTGAGGGAACATCAGAGGGTAGATTCTGACAAGGGGCTTGCTTAAGAACAGCAAAGACCACCTGCTCTGACACTGCTGCTGAGGGAGAGCTGTGAATCACAGCCCCATGGTGTCAAGCTGTGAATGAGATGGAGAGATGAAGTTCAGCAGTTCACCACACAGTGCTGGCCCCACTACTGCCCAGCATCCATCCATGCCACTGGCACTGGGCCAGTTGTGGGCACTCAGGCCTGAGACCTCCAAGGCACTGGGAATTACAGAATGCCATCTTGGAGGTGACAGTCACAATGAAGACAATGTTATGGGTGAGAAAAGGAAATATTATTCCATGACTGTAAGGAGCCTGGGCATCTGCACACCTTAGATATCATGCACCATTCCAAACAGTTCTTTTAAATGTATGTATGCATCTATATAGCAGGAATAGAAATACAAAGATAAAGGTGAGGGAAATGAATATAGACATGTCTTCAGCAAGAGAAGGGAGTGACAAGGGGCATTGATCCTCAACTCAGTAAGTTAGGAGGCTTCAGGATGTGGCAAGCTATAGATAACTAAGTAGTTCTGCAGCTCTTTCTTTGGCAGCCTCCCTGCATCTAATCCTCCCTAGGCTACATCCCATGATGTGAAGCTTTTCCCCAGCAACTCCTCAATTATCTGAGCAGCCAACTCCCCTCTGGATCCAGGCATCGGCAGGCAACGAGGCAGAGAGCAGCACCCAAGAGCCAGGCCAGCCAGCACCATGGGATCCTCTGCAGATAATCAGCTCTTAGGGGAGTCTCATACGAGTGAATGATCTCAGGTTTCTCCTTCTGCCCTCCCTGGCTCCTTCCCTTGAGGATTTGGGTTTGTTTCTCATTTTCCAACAAAATGAAGGGGCTGGACAGGCAGCCTCTCCTCTGTCTGCAGAGGTACTGCAGGACACAGGACAGTAACAGCTAGGGTTGACAGATTGCTCAGCTTGTTTGTGCCACCCTAGATTGAGGAGGAACACAAGAAACACAACTACCTTAAGGAAAATGACTAGGAGCTGTCCTCTACTTGCCATTACTGTAGCCCTTCTATCTCCCAAGGACTATAGGAGGCAGATGGCAGGTGGGGCTAAAGGCTGGGCAAACATTGTTTCCATGGTGCGGCGGAAGCTGATCTCCTGATTTCAAAGCTTTAGGTAGTGTCAAGAATGTGTAGGAACATTGAATTTTTCTTCAGGGGCTCTGAGAGGAGGTTAGGAGAGCTCAGGTTGCTGGCTGTGGGTCATGCAGGGGTGAGATGCAGTGCTAGGCTGTGCAAGGGGAGACAGAAACGTCAGGAGACGAAGAATTGTGTGCAAAAGTGAGGCACAATGAGGCTTCTGCTGTCAGACAATGAAAATACAGTTGGAATCCACTTTACACTTATTACACCATTCACAGATACCAGAGGAGGCTCCTACTGCTTAATCCAAGGCTTAACCACAGGAAAGGCTGAAGTTTCAGCAGCAGACCTATCCTTGTGCTTTTCTAATGCCAAAGGTGACTGCCTCACAGCAACAAATCCAACACCCATGATAGCAGCTGCTTTCACATCAGCCCACACAGTAAGAAACCAGGGTCAATGTTTGGTCAGAGCCAGCTGTGCCACCAGGTTGTCAGACTAACTTCTCCTTCATGCCCAGATCCTAAAGGCAGCTGAGACCAGGAAAGGTTTTCTCCCTTTGGCACTTTCTTTGGTGTGTCTTATAGACATGGGATGATGAGCAGATTGCAGCACAAGAGATGTAAAGATTTTTTTCCTGATAGATTAAAAACAAATACATAAATAAATACAGGTGGCTTTCAGTTGTTCCAAAGCTAAAGTTGCTGCTCTGGACACACCAAAAACAAAACCACGTATGGGGAAAGGTGCCATTTTCATTTGTATTAGCATCACAGGGGCTAGCAGATTAAAACTCTACAATAAAGAAGGCAAATATATTTTAGCATATTTGTGGTTTGGATCTCTAACAGCCGTTAGGAATATACCTCTTTCTGCAGTGAAGAACAGGCCCAAGAGAGAAGTATTTTCGACAGTAAGTTGCTTTATGTGCTTCAGCTGAGTAAAGAAAGACCTGGTTTGTACCCTGCTGTTCAGCAGCAGCTCATTTCTGGGGCTCTAACTCAGAACACAGCAGCCGTGTACACTGTTTACTGAACTGCCACAAAATTGTGTGCAGCTGATGTTCTGTACTATAGCAGGCAGCAAACGCCTGCTGTGGTTGGCTTACAGCTGAAGCAAAGCAGAGGTACACAGTGAAACTCAAAAGCATAGTTGCAAACCTGCTTCAAGAAGGACTTGGGTTATTTCTATAAGGGAAATATGGGAACCAGCAAACAAATACCTTCTCCTGTTCTCACCTACTGGAGGTGCAGCTGGACTGAGTTCACCTTTTCCAGAAGCACAACATGAGAAAAAGACTAGGTTGAAGTCATGCATGGAGGGAGGGAGGCTTAAGTAGTGGGTTGTGCTCTAAGAAGCTGGCTGGGGAGAACACAACGAGGCGGTGCTTGGGGAAAGGGCTAGTTCTCAGGATACAACACACTGTATTTTAGGATGGTGAGTAGGAGTGCTTTTGTTGGATAATTCACATTACCTCTGTTAGGACAGTAATTCCTGCTCAAGCTACCATGTTACTTTATGACAAGGCAGCAAAAACCAGGCTTGCAGTATGCCTCTGGAGAACTGGAGGTATGCCAATCATTTAAAGGTTATTTGATCTAGTAGCTTTCCTGATATTTTCAGGACAATTGAAGCTTGCTGCTCTTTTGCTGGCACTGCAGGAGCACTGTACAGATAGCAGGGTGTGAAGGTGGTTGTGACACTTGAGCACCGTGTGACACGGCAGAGCTTGTGCCCCTCTCGGGGGGTGTCTCCTCTGATGTCCTCACTCAGAGCTACTGCCATCACCTCGAAGGCCTGGAGCCCCTCTGGCAGTTGCAATACAAGACCACCTTCCTCCACAGGCAACAGGTGGGAGGCAGTCACCTTGCTTAGGAGCACTGCTCTGCTCTCCTTTCCACGCCTACCCAGAGCATCAAACTTAAAATGCAAGAGCATCCCTTCCAAAATGAGGTGTGAGGAACTGGGGACCCTGCAACTCAGCACGGAGATACACGTCTAAAGAAAGCCATATGAAAATGATCAGCTGTTAATAAATACTGTAGACTCAAAGGGCTGCTCACAGTGACAACACCTCTCAAAATGGGCTGGCAGAGATTAAAACACTGACAAATACAAGCCATTGGCTTGTGGAGGACTTTCTAAAAGACTTCCTTGAGCAGATGACAGCCTTCTCACAGAACACAACTTCTAAGCTTTGAAGCTTTTATTCATTATTATGTTTCAGCATTTTAAAATCCCATTTTCAGCTTCTTTCTTTGCTATTATTCACTATTTTCATCAGTGTTAACTAAATGCAGGGAGCATTTGCAATTTTAGGCTCAGTTAAGAGGTTATTCCTCATTGTTTTAAATGCATGAAAGTCAACTGAGTTGTTTAATGTTCTCCACGAGACAGTGAAGTCCATGCTGGTAGGACTGTAAATGGGCCACATCACTCATTAATTACTAATCCTGTCACTCACATTTTCTGGGGAACACATACTATATTTAGTCTTTTTACTTGGAAAAACAAAGCTGGAGAACTTTGAGGCTATTTTCCTCATTAGGAGTCTTTAGAATGTTTCCTAAAAAATGGCAAGATAATTCACCAAGTATAAGTGCAATTCATTAACTGTGGTGAAAATTAGACTCTTGAATTGAGAGCTTAATTAAGATAATTAAATCTAAAGCCTGAAAGGAAACTATGCGGATATTTCTTAAAATCTCATTTATACTTATGTAAATCTGGACTGACTTCCACTGTCATTTTCTGGATTTATACCCAAGTAATTGAAATCACTATTGAGCTCTTCTAAGCTCTCAATACCAGCAAAATACGTTGACGTAAAACAATTAACAGATAGGCTGCATTTTTCTCTGCAACTTCTAGATGAACTTAATATCACAGTGCTCTTCTTTCCAAAGGTACTTTGCTGTTCTGATGGATTATGTATTTAAAGAAAGGATGAAAACTTGATGAATTTAAAGGACCGTCATCAATATAAAGAGCTGCCAACTTTTACATCATTAGCAAATGAACAGAGTCAAAACATTTCAGCATCAACTACTGCCTCTTTCAGGAGAGGCATTATTTTTAATCTGTGGTGTTCCTAGAGAAGGAATTTTCTCCCCTTTGTCACCAACTGCACCAAGACCATCATTTCACAAAAAGCACTGCATAAATGCTATACACAAACCAAGTGGAAAAGTGGACAAAGTCCACTTGTGGGGAACACAGCTTAATTATACACAGATATGAACTTCAACAGTGTGCATTGGTGTGCAATTGCCTGCTATGCTATCACCAGGAAGATGAGCCTCTCTTGGCATGTGTTTAGAGGAGAGCATCAGCTGGGTTTCTGACTCTGTGAAATGTTGTTCTCCCTCCCACCCCATCCCATCCCATCCCATCCCATCAGTGATATTAGCTGTAGACAGAGCTGTGCCAGTCTGTCTTACAGGGAGCTAATGTGAACTGAAAGGCAGCCTGCCTAGACAGCTATGAAACACTGAGCCCTGCAGTCTGCCCCTCTTACATCCAAAACCTGGATTACTGCATAATTGTAATGAGAAACAGGGAGAGCTCATGGCTCCCTCTGACTGAGCTGTCCTAAGACAAATACAGGGGATACATATCCTCACACCTAAAATCTGGAGACAAGCAGAGATTTTTAAAAATCCAAACCCTGTCCATCACAAAAATACCATGTTATTCCATACTTTGGAGCTGGTTTTCCTCTCAACCTTAAAGAATTGAAAGAACCAGGAGCAAGAAGCAGTCTGGAGGAGATCAGATGCTTCAGTGACAGCTGCTAGCAGTTTGCAAAAATATATTAACAATAAAGAAGCAAGTGAACATGAAGAACAGCACCAGAAGATCATGGCAGGATTATTAGCTCAGCCCAAGGGGCACTCCAGTTCTTTACCTGTTGGTTGACAACTCTTGAGTAAATGCCTGCAAAGCCTTTCAGGACTCCTGGTTCTGCCATCATATGTGGTGACATTTCAAGCAGACCAACAACATGAGTGTGCACAGCCTTTACCTGGTCTCACATGGTGTGATGTGGCTTCTGGGATGGGAAGAAAGGCCTCCAGGGAAAGGGAAATGATTCTTCTCTTCATCTAAGGTAAAAAAGAGGTGCAGGGGAGCCAGGTTAATTCAGTATAGATGTGCCTAAACTGCTTTTGCATAAGACACTGAAGAGCATCCAGGATACCTGAAGCAGACGTGGCATCTGAGGTCAACGTCTGTTCTCATTACTGATAAGAAGCAGAGTTACTTTCTAAATCATTCTTTTGTTTGGAAGATTTTCCAGAGCTGTGCACAGCAGTCAGAGAGGGACTGGCAGCTCAGCACAGGAGGCTGCTGCATCACGGGAAGCATTGGTACCTCTCCTCTGGAATGCAGCCAGCAGCTTTGGCAGCTCAGCAGGAACTGGGAGTCATTGCCCTGCAGGCAGCAGATATCCCTGGCTCATTACACAAGCCTGGTGCTCTCA
>JAOEGS010018183.1:12340-79595 GCA_025447755.1 Corythornis vintsioides | reverse complement strand
AGCTCAGCAGGAACTGGGAGTCATTGCCCTGCAGGCAGCAGATATCCCTGGCTCATTACACAAGCCTGGTGCTCTCAATGAAACTGGAGACAAATGCAAATCGGGCCCCTCGGTACAATCCCTGACTCCTGCTCCCGTTTCACACCACTGACAGTCCGAATGCCTTTGTGAAGTCAGTGTGAACATTTCATCAGCTCCACAGAGTTCAGAATCACCCCTTCCAAACATTCCTTGCCTCATAAACCTGAACCCTTCAAACCCACGTTCTGTGGTGTACCTTGAATTTAGGAAGTAAGTTAAACCTTAAACCCTAAAAGAAGTTTCACCACATGTGCAGGGTGAAAGCTCCAGGACTGTACACTCTCTAGCTTTTCCATTTGTACTCTGGAATTTTATTTTTATGTATTAGGACAAATCACTGCAAGTTATTTCTTTCAGCAGGCAGTAAGCAGCAAGGCAGCTCTCCAGCTAAACACAACCCAGGACATGAGACCAGCCTGTCTCTCCTGGGTACAACAAATCCAAAACCCCACTTCCCAACCTTCCCTGTTCCACTGGTGCTCTGGCATTTAACGTCACCTTCACACCAGTGTAGTTGTGGTTCTCCAGTCAATTTCCCTTGCAGCACCAGTCAGATATTAACCAAAACCTGTTGCTTGTTTTATGGGCAACAATATGCATCAACCTTCTTTTTTTTTTTTAACATAAAATGGGGGTTTCAGCTGCTAATGGTGCACAATTCAGTTCTGACTTTCCCATATAACCTTCAGATAATTAGTCAGCTTTTTAATACAGTCATGCCTCTCTCCTTTGCCTTGCTGCTAAGATGCTCTGTTAAGGTACATGTGGAAATTCAAGTTCAAAGTCAGAGCATCATAACTACCCAACTGTGACTAATGTATACAAGTCTGTGAATCAATATCACAATACTCTACAACTTGGGAGTACAACAATTGTTACAGAAATGGCATCCTGTTCATTAATTATGATACAATTGTCTTGCAAGCAACCTAAATAATCTTTCATACCAAAACAAACAAAAAAATAAACCAAAACACACACAAAGAAGAGGAAAGGAAAAGGAAAGGGGAAAAGGGAAAGGGGAAAGGGGAATGCTTTTGGCCCAGTGGGATAACATCTGAGCAAAACTGCTTCTTTCTCCTGAGTACTTAAAGGCTGATGCATTGAAGTTCAAAAATGGGGGGTTAGGATCCCAGATAAGTATCTTATTTTAAAGGAATAAAATATACACTATCTGGAATCCTGGTAGAACCAGTCTTCTACACTTTCTAAAAAGCTAACTGTGAGATTGAAAGGATGTCCAATACATCATATTAATTTCTTTTAACACGCAATGATGGCATCTGCATCCATATTTGGAATCTGAGAGATTTAAAGCATGGCCTGAAACCTTTATGAATATGAAACCCACTATCATCTCATGATGAAAAATTAATCACATGGTCATTAAGTGGCTTATTCCAGGCTTTGCAGTAAATCAGTGCCAATGATGATAAAACCCTGGGGTCTTGACCTCTGCTGCCTGCTGTGGTGAAGGTCTTTACCCCGTTACCCATAACAGCAATTCCTGCAGAAGAACAACTGTTGGTGAGGTTTTTTTTTTACAGCAAATATAAGTTGCTTTATTACTGTTGCACTGACTAATCATACCAATGGCAGCAAACTAATTATATGGTGTTACTGTCCATCTATAAAGCCATCCTGGAAAAGTCTAATACATAAAAACCATTTTAGAAGAATCCAGTTATTATCAACTCTATTAATCCTGTGCTGTTTGCTACTGTTTGAAAAGTCCTGAGCACTTGCCTTCTTTAAATTGACTACTCATATTTGCTATTCTCTACTGAATCATTCAATGACTCTTACATTAAAATAATTTTTGAACAGGATGATTAAAATACATGTGAACAGATAAGTAGTAAGTCAAGAGAAATTCTGGCATCTAATATTTAATATAACCTTAAGGAAAAATATGGGTAAGTAATGGCCAGTGTCACATGGCCCATCAAAACAGCACAATGGAGGAAGATCAGAGAGGGAAAATACATGTCACATTATGGAAACTAAAGGAAGGTACACACACATATTTCTTTCTATAAATGTGGGTGTTTTTATGAGTGGAACAAATTTATTCCAAGCTCAAAACTGGAGCATTTAGAAAGCTTACAATAACAAGTGCAATAACTCTGGGAGCTGTAGAGGCAGCATTTCAAGGCACTTGCTTTTATTCTGCCTTCTGACATGGACACCCACTCATTCTGACAACATGAATCCAGAGGGAATAATGCTGAGAATTTTATTTCTCTGCATTTCTGTATAAATTCTGAAGTTGTTATAAACCTAGGCAGTACCAAAATGTAAAGGTAAAATTGTTAAAAAGATGCCCAATTTATGAGATACTAACACTTCTTTTCCATTTGACAACTGTCTTTTGCCACTCTGCCAAGGGGAGAGCAGAACTAAATGTCTCCCCTCTGCTGCTGCATCTCCAGGAGGGAACATGTGGGAGCTGGGGCTGCTTCTTCCCATTCATGTGTCTGAGATACTATTATTCCTTCTACAAGACTTTTTTATGTTCTATAATCATTCAACCTCCATCTTTCTCCCTCTCTCCCTTTTGAACTGTATCTTTTTATCTCCTGTCTTCTATTACTCTTGTCCCTCCTTCTCTCCACCCACACCCCCATGGAATTATGACTTCATTGCACCTTTTCATGAGCTCTACAGTCAAGCATAGCGTAGAAGTAATGAAACAGGAGAAGAAAAGGGGAGCACAGAATCTCAAATGAAAAAAATCAATCATACAAAACGAAGGTAAAACGAAGTATCTTTTGTAATCTGTTTTCTGGAGCCAACTGAACTGCTTGGCCATCATTTCCCATGTAAGTCATGGTCTCAAGATTGCACTCCTAAAACTGGCACATTTTAAACCCCTCATGTCCATGAACACCTCTGGTAATTTTTTTTTTCATTTTCTTTTTCTTGCAGCACTATGTAGCTATTTTGTTCTTTTTTTTTCACTATTGCTTTGGTAATCAAGAGCCTCAGAATAATTCTGCTTTTAGAAACAGAACCCATGCAGTTTGTTTTCCCTAACAATATAATCCATCCGTTTCTACAATGACTTTCATTGCTCCAAAAGCCTAAATAAAATCCTCATACATGGTATCAGACACGTATCAAGTCTAATATTAAAATCTCAACGGATGTAGCTCTCATCTGGAGCTGCCTTTTCCCCACATACACAGAGAAATCCCTGCCATGTGTTCATGCTCTGAATTCACATTTTAAGGTAGTATTTAATCAGATGCTTAGCCTGGAAAATGAAGACATCCCCTGAAAGTAGGTCATAGTTATTATCGAAAGAAAGATCATCATGTTGGATTGTTTTACTGGGAATTTCAAAATAAGAACAACTTAGAGATTCTGTTTGGTAAAACAATTATTTCTTTTAAAAAAATACCTTAAATTGAAATACTATCTTTTATAGTGAATTCTGCTGTAGCTGGCTTAGGACACAGGAAGCAATATTACTGATGTGCCCTTAATCCTGCACTGAACCAAAACCTCAGTGTAACAGTTCTTTTATCTGCTGGTGATTTGATGAGGAATAAATTCTCTGCTGAACCAGCAGGAATGGTTTTCCTATGGAGAACTATTTTGTATTCTTTTTGCCAGACTTATTTTTTTTATTCTTTGACTTTCTTCTCAACAAGAATGACACAATGTAAACCAAACAGCTAGAAGGCCATTCATGTGAAAAAAAAAGTTTTAACCTTTTCCAAGGAACTGTGGTAAACCTGAAAGCGTGGAGGTGTGCAAATGGTACAAAATAATGTGACACGATACAGTGTTCTCTTCATTTTACCTGTGTTTAAAGAGCACATTGCTTCAAAATACAAAAGCAGCTTCTGCAGACACCCCCCCTGCTGCCAGGATTCACACGCTCTGCACAGCAGTTGTTGGGACTCCCACGAAGAAAATCATTAACCCTTGGCTAGTAAGATGATCAGCAGTTTGACCAGAGGATGCAGGAAATAATGCAAAAGCAGAATTGTCTCTGTAAAACACAGAACCCAAGTGCCTGCTGAGGCACCAGGGCTGGTTGAAGCTCCTGAGCAGCCTGTCTGGGCAAACAGGGCAGCTCCCAAACACCATCACTTCCACAAGGGACATTTCATCTTGGGTTTTTCACACTAAACTGCATTATTCCTGGATAACCTTTCCCCATGATTACAGTCTTTTATAGTAGCACCACAACCCAACCCAGGATAGTTAACAGATGTACTCAGAAATGTCACTACCACGTATTTACCAGATTAAATACCAGCCAGTCACTGTTGAAGACCAAGTTTTCTACAAATCTCAACTGGACGGCCTTTTTCTCCCTTTTTTTCCTAAGAAAAAAGCAGCACATTGGGCCAAAAAAAAAAAAGAGATCTTTAGTCTCTAGCCCTAGATTTTGAGACACATTCACTTGAGGACAGAGGAAATCCAAACACATAAACAAACACATTCTTTATTATTTCAGGAGTCATCTTCTGAGCCGTCGTCAGTTTTTTGCAGTGGCCGTTTAATACCAACTATTAGATCTATGGAGAGCAGCTCTGCAACGCAGTGGAGAACTGAAAGGACCAACTGGTATTTGCAATACACTGATTCCAAGCCCTTCTGCTCCACAGGCAGGGGCTGGTTTTCCCTGAGTGCATTGATGGTTTTAAGATAGAACTTGGCAAAGCCGTTTTGTTCTGTTGCCCGGTACAAGGACCTGGGAATACTTAGCAAAGCATCAGCAACTACATCAGAGATGACAGTTATCTCTGCCTGCTGAAGCTGTTTTGCATAGTACAGAATATAATAATGTAACAGGATTTCAAAGTAACCCCCTACAGGCAAGACCGAGCCTGCTTCTATGAGGGAGCTGGAACAATTCTGTGCAATACTTGCACAACTTTTTTCACGTTTAAGTAGTACATTACAACTTGCTTTTTCTAGATCTCTGCCAACATCTAGGTGTTCACACACAGGGACTGTTGTAGGATTACACTCTGAAGTGATGCAGTTCTTCTGATTGCCCGAAAGGGAGCCACTTTTACAGTTCTTAAGCATGCTACCCAGCTGCTCACATGTTCCATGCAGTTTCTCTGAAGATCCATCTCCTTCAGTGGCAACACTGAACTCTTGGATGTGCAAGACTGGATCTGAGACTCTCTGCAAGGCTGTTTGCACACATGATGGATTTTCACTTGTCTGCAAATTACTGTCTACAATCCACGTCTCTGTTTCATCACTCTGTGCTTTCAGTTGACATTCAGAAACCAAATTATCATTATAAGAAATATTTTCTGTTACGACTGGCATCTGAGTAGCTGAGCAATGCCAACTGCCAGCCTCTGAGGCTTCAGTCTGCCTTTCACCTTCTGCTTTGCAACCCTCTGTCTGATCAACTGTTTTAAATAGCTGCTGTAGCATTGTAAACGCCCCTTGTAAAGCAGCAGCGTGTTGCTCGTTAACACCATCGACCGGCCCACAAAGGATTAGGTAATGGGGCTGAAAGGTGCAGACACCGGTAAAACCGATGTGAACGCACCTCTTGGAGCCCAGCACCAAGGGCCGGCAAAACGTAGCCACTGCTGTTTCAGTAATTTCTCTGTGTATGTTATCACCAAAAGGTGTGTAAGGTGAGGCTCCTGTGATTTCACAGATAAACGCTACTTCTTCTGAGGATAAGCACTCTACCACTGACACACCATATAATTTTGCACAGTAGATAACTAAATCATCTTGCTTCACGCTCGACAGTAACAGAGTAACATTGTTGTTCTGCAAATGTTTCATTAAAGCCTCCGTCCTCCTTTCGATCCAGTGAAGGGAAGCCTGAAAGTGACTCTCAGAGTCGACAGCAAACTCGACGCCGGGGCCCGAGAGGGCGGGCCGGAGGGGCTCGGTGACGAGCACAGCCCGCAGGTCCCCCTCCGCCGGGCAGTAGGCCGCGAAGTCCCTGCGGAGGACGAGCCCGGGCAGGATCCTGGAGCTCGCCACAGGGAGGCCGGTGACGGCGGCGTGCAGCTCCGCGAAGTGGCGGTCGAGCAGGCGCAGCAGCTGCGGGCCCGGTGGGGCGGCGGCCGGGGCACAGCGGCGACAGTACTCCCAGCAGAGCCGCGCCAGGTGCCGCCGCTCGCCGGGCCCCAGCCGGCCGCTTAGATAAGCTTCCAGCAGCGCCTCCAGGGTGCCCTCCTCCGCCTCTCGCCCCGGGAGAGCCGAGAGAAGGTGCCTCCGCAGGCCCTGCGCTACGGCCCGCTCCAGCACCTGCGCCTCGAAAGCCCGCAGCGCACGCCCCAGGCCACCGCCCGCCGCCGCCCCCCGCAGGCGGCCCAGCACGGCGGCCAGCAGCACCACGAAGCTCTTGGCGCCGTCCCCCGTCGCGGCGCGGTGGCTGCAGGCGCAGGCCGCCATCATCCTGCGGGTACATCGGCTGTTAGGCGGAACCCTTGCCCCTCCCCGCCTCCTCCGGCCCGCCCCCCCAGCCTCCCGCCGCTGTACCTGGCCGTGGGCGGCTCCAAGCAGAGCGCCTGGAGCAGGCACAGCCCGTCCCGCGTCAGCAGCGCCTGCCCGGCGGGCCGCACCAGCAGCGCCCTCCCGCCCCGCGGCCCCAGGGCTCCGCGCACCGCGCCCGCCAGCGCCGCCGCCTCCTCCGCCAGCCGCCCGGGCTCCGGCCGCCGCGCCATGGCAACCGCAACGCCACGCCCCTTCCGCCGGGTCACCGGAGGGGACGGACGGCGGCGGGACGAAATGCACCGGGAGGGGATGGGATGTGGGGCCGGGGGCTGTCCCGGGCGGCAGCGGGACCAGGGCCAGCCCGGGGCCTCCCCAGGTTATAGAGGTGCCCGTGTTCTCTTAGGGCTACCCCTACAATACCACAAAGTAGAGCAGCTCCGTTGTCGCATAGCTCACGAGCCCAAACAGGGTAGAGTTGAATGTGTTTTAATAGTTCATTTTATTCTTTTCCCCCAAAGAGTCTGACTAAGCAGGAAAGTTAGTTTTCAAACACAAAAGCCTTCACAAAAAGATCAGATTTTACATATGGCACAAACTTGACAAATCTTTACATGTCTCAGAACAGCAAGAACCCCCTCAAGAAGGCACTGTTTACAATACCTGTTTGTCTGCTAAATTTTCTGTGATTTGAGGATACCCTTGAAATAATAATTAAAACTTACAGATGTACAGAATCTTTGCTATATGCTATTTACACAAACACTGGTGAAGTAACAGTAAGATAAACTATACGAAACACTGGTTGGAAAGTCTGGTTCATAAACACCAGTCTAGCAAGAAAAAAAAATAAAATTCCCAAAGGCACAGGATGGCAGCAAACAACAAACAAAATAAAGAATAAACCACTATTGCTACATTTATGGGACAACCTTTCAAATAATTTATGAGCTTTAACTGGGGGTGGGGAAATAATCAGGCTATACCCTCATTAAGTAACTTTACTTAAAAGGAGTTGACATGTGAAATGTAAGAAAGATGCTGAAACTGATACTTGGTACATTTCACATGGCATATTTACTTGTTCTTACCTTAGGGTCATCTGTGTCTAACTAGGCAAATGGCAAATTAAAGGCTTAGAGTGCATTTGGAAAAAAGCCATACGTGAACAACAACAACAAAAACCCCAGAACAACAAAAAACCCAAACCAAAACAACAAAACCACATGGCAAATTCTGAAAAAAAAAAAAAAGTATTTCCTGTACAAGAAAAAACAAAAAGAACAAGATTTGTTAATCAAACATGAAAAGAAGTGCTGTTTTAAACTTTAAAAACTCAGAGGCCACAGCCCTCAAAACATCTGCAAACTGTACAATGTTTTTTTATAACTATGTGCAAGAGCTCAGTCCTAAGTACAGAGATTCAAGATCTGCTACTATATTCATTCAAGATCAGCTCTATTCAAGATCGTGGTTAAACAGGACATGGGATGGTGTGCTGAAAAAAAAAAGGCTTCTTATACACACCTGTGACCAGATGTACTGTATAAATTAGGCAAGAAATTTTTGTTCTATTCACATGAGGGAAGACCATGTAAAGCCCAGCAAATGAGGAGTTAACAGGTTTTCAATGTACTTTTCAGAATTTAAATGATCTAATCACACAGTCAGGGAGAAGTCTCCAATTTTACTTCGAAATAAAATTTCAACATGTATCCTTTTCTAGACTATCACTAAACCCACTTTTACCCCAGAATTAAACTCTAAGTAAAAAATACATTGAAAAGGAAGACAAGTACAGGCATTTTGTCTTGCTCTGTTCAATTCTTTTACTTATCTTGAGCTGAGTTTCTTGGTCTGACACTGTCCAACAGGGTGCTGCCAGGCAGCTGGCTGGGCTACAGCCATGGTCACTACCCTGCACTGTGTAAAACCACAAGCAGACTTTTAGTAACTGACCTTGAACAGAACTGATTAACAAAAACCAACAACAACAAAACTATCAACATGGAGGGGGTAGAAGGACGTTTCTATTTACAAGGGAAATAAAAGCTTGTAACTATCAGTCAAGAGTTTCAGCACCACAAATTTAGCAGAGTATTATTTTAGTGGACTGAAGTTATTGCCCAAATTCTCACTCATCTCTTCATTACTCTCAGGAACAGAGTATGTTTAAAGGCTTATAATGGATCTTAAGACAGGTGAAGCTTTGACATCTAAATCCTGTAAGAATGGCCAAATTCCAGGCTTAAAACATTAAAATAATGCTGTGATATTCTGCTTTCTTTATTCTATTTTATACAGTGGCTAACAGCTTCAGGTTCTGTTTAGAGAATTAACTTCGGGTTTGCTTTGTTGGGTTTTGGTTTTTTTTTTTCTCTCTCTCTCCAGTGGGACTTTCACAAACTGTAGCTCCTCAGCTGTAGATACCATAGAAGTCCAATCAAGTTTGGTCTTGCCCAGGTATAGATGACCCTGGTTAAGGTACCACATTCCAGAAAATGATTCAAGACCAACCTATACTAATATGAAGCTCTAAGAAACAAGCTGATGTTGATGGCTTAAGCCATAAACTTTTACATAGCTGAGGCCTAAAGAAAGGGAAAAGGGAAGGTGTGTGAAGGTGTCAGCCACAGGAATGTACCAGCTAGACTGACAAAGAAGGAAATGGTACTTTCACTATTTTCACTCACTGGTGAGTGATGCAGAACAGAATGGCTCACCCCGAGAGCCAGCGAGGGGTAACCAGGCCATGGCAAAAAAAGCCAGATGTGACCTTTGAACTGTTCCACTGCCCAGCATGGAGTTGATTTCTGAGAGGACCCTCTGAATACAAACTTGGCTGCCCTGTGAATTGTGCTGCTTGGCTGGGTTACTGAGAGTACCTTTGCCCCCTTATGACTTGGTATGCCTGACTGGCACAAGGAAGTCACCAGATAAGCACTGGCACTAAATTTTTTGCTGTACTTTTACAAGTTCTATACATGCATATATCTCTTCAAATAAAAATGTTAGAAACCTTAGTTTTACATGGAAACTTAACCTTCACATTAATTTATATGGCTACAGCATAATGAATAGGTGCACCCCTGTGTTCTGTTAGGTAGTATATATGGCAGTAAGGAAGAATTTCACAAAGACTTAGGGTTCCACTCTCATTTGATTCATACGTGTGTCATTAAACCATCCTACAATTGCTGAAGACTTTCCCCTTGGAAATGAAAATGAGTTTTCAAGTGAACTTGCAACGGTCCCCGAATTCTGTTCTGCATCTCCTGCCTTTTATGGGAGGTTCTACTAAAGCTACATACTAAGCACACCTTTGTATCTTCACATTTTGCTTCAAAGATAAGAAAGAGTCCTGGCATCAGCAGTCTGCCTGCTTAGTGCAACACGGCCATACAAAACTGTAAATTCAAAGCTGTAGATTTATCAAGACTTACAAACATACTGTAAATCCTGGACATCTGCAACTCATGAGGGACATGGACCAAGAAGACAGTACCTTCCCAGATGCTGTACTGCTAAAAACGTGCTCTGTGGATGCAGGAATGTTTTTATGAAGAATCTGAAGTTTTAGAACTATAAAAATAAAATGTCTGGCTTCCAAGCCACTATAGCAATTCAGGATAAAAATCCCTGTTTCCAAAACAAATCAAGGACGTTTACAGTGCAGAATTCCCAAAGATTTCGGCTTTTTACTTGCCAGTTCCTAACACTCATGACCTTTGTATAACAATGTATTTTTTTGACCTTAAACAAAAGTTTACTTCCAAACACCCAATACCGTTTACAAAAACTTCTGGCTACTTCAAAAGTTCCTTTGTTCCAAAAAAGGTAAGTTTAAATGTAACAAAGCACTCGGATTTATCGTTCTACCAAAACAGGAATTGCATTCTACCTACAGGGTCTGACCTCTGACTATCAGTTCATCTATTCTGTGGTGAAGACTCATCAGTACAGCTTATGACATAGTAAAAAACACAAGGCTGATGTCGTATGTCTGCGAGACAAGAGGCACACACCAGGAGCAAAAGTGTACTGGCACTTACACGATTCTTTCTTCAACTGGGTAGATGGAAATATGATTCTGAACCACAGATGCTGAGGCAAAGTTCTGTAAGTTGTTGCTATAGGGCTCTTTTAGATAATATTGCATCATTTAAAAGTCCAAGCTAAAATATGGTCCCCAGTAAAAGTTCGATCATTCCAGTTCAGAAAGGCCCTTGTTCCCACTTCCTACTTGAACAAGAAATTGATGATAAGCTGTAGCAGAACCACGAGCAAAATGAAGACATAGTGCTTGAACTGCAAGAAGTGGTAGTCCACAGGTGGTGAATTAGAAGTGACTCTATTTCGTAGAGCCATAATATCCCTGTAGGATAGAAAAATAATATCCTGTGAATTACAATCTAGACAATTTTCTATTTTCTAGTGTGTTAGGGCTCCCCACAGAAGCAATTTTCAAGGAAAATTTTGAAACATTGATGAATAATCACCATGTGGGAAGAAGATTAGTTTGAAGACCTCAAGGCTCTAAAGCAGAAAGATATATACCAGTCTCCATGGAAGAAAAGCTAGAAAATTAGCACTACCTCTTAATGTCTTCTTGTGTTTCCTTTATAGATTCAATGGCACTCTGCAGTTCACCAAGGTCTGCTCCTTTTTTCCTTATTCTTGTATTATGCTTCAGAAGTTGTGCTAGAAAGATGTAAAAGGCAGATGTTAATCCACAGAAGTGAATGTTAAGTTGAAAAAGGAACAAAGTACTAATGGTAACTAAAGAAGCTGCAAAAATAAGGAGAAAGTTTTCTATTGAAAACTAAAGTTTTATTTCAGAGTCACCTATAGCACAGGACAACCAGTTAAGTGCTTGAAGTATCTTTTAACACTCACTATACTGTTTAATTTCTGCAAGCATTATCAGCAACAATAATTGCTTTCTGGCACCATAATCACCTACAAGATAACTCATCTTGTTTTACGAAATAGAAGAGTTTACAAACACACTTTTTTCCCTAGGCACTAAATATGTGCAGCACTTCAGCCTACTTACAATACATACTGATCTTTAAAAGGGCAGGAAAGTTTGCAGTTAAAACCATGAGCCATTCTGCTCCTTTTGCTTTTCCAGAATGTGCTTCATGTTGGACAGAACTGTGATCTAAGGCAGGTGTTATTTCCTACTACAAACACTGAAATGAGTGTGTATGATTACAGCATTCTGTTTCACTCAAATTGATTATTGCTGTATATAAATGTATCATTTCCTACCTTCACTCCCAGAAGAATCCTGGTTATCAGGCTCTGGGGATGAGAAACCACAGTCTCCTTTCTTCTGGCTGGCTGGCTTCCGTTTGATTTTTGGAACAGTGACCTACAATTGATAAAACTTATGAAATCTCTCCAGAGAACCAGAACTGTAGCAAAGCAGCACGTTCTAATAGTAATAGTTAAAAGGCACAATATCTAATAGAAGTCCAGCCTAAAAAAATTCATGTATAAGCAGTCTCAAGTTGGTGTATCTTCCCATTTAAGGGAAAACACACATTAAATTGTTGAGTTCAAGATTGCATTTCTATATCCCTATCAAGTAATCTTTACCACTTAGGATGCAATGCAGGAGCGAAAGACCATGGACTGGGTAAAGTACATTTTTGTAGGATAACAAAAGTATTTCCCATCACTCCCAATGCTCTGATGCCCTTTATACATGTAACATATAGACACACAAGTCCCTAGACCTTGCTGCACATGCTAACAGAACTGGAACCTACCATTGGTGTCCGATGTCGAACTTTCGTTTGGATGGTGCCATCTTTTTCAAATTGGATCATATCATTCAAAGGGTCCCATGGTCTGGTACTAGACAAAGTGAATGTAACTGATTAATACAACAGCAATTTTCATATAAAATATTTCCCTGCTCTGAAGCAACTCTTTATGCTCAGGCTAAAGAACTCTCACAGGTGTGGAATAAGTAATTTTATCTGCCATCCAGAGCCCAGCCTTAACCTGAAGGAGCACACCAGCCAAAATACAAAGTTCACATGCAGGTCAAACCCTCAGCCAACTAATAAGACTACAGGTTACTGTATTAACTAACAATATTGTTATGAATTTACCTGGCTAGTGATGTGTGTTTGTCAATCATGGAGAGTTTTTCTGTTCACTGTACAGTTATTATTTTAAAACTACAGGGAAATTAGGGGATTTTTCAAAAGTATTACTTTGAACTGCTTTTTTTCTTTTTCTTTTGAAAGATGCCTAGGAAGATGAGGTTAAGAACAAGTTTCTTTGAACCTCCTTTCATCCTGAAGTGGCTAATGGCTTCAAGAGGCTCTAAATAGCTAGACAGTTTTTTTTTGTTCTGATTTTTTTAAAGGATGCTTTTCCAAGTACTGGTTGATAGAGAATTAAAAAAAGAAAATCCAATACATAAAGCTCACTGGACAACAAAAAGCAGCCAAACACAAAGATGGACACCCCCAGTGACTGATATAAACTGAAAGACAGCTGTGTGAAGACCAATCTGATGCACAGCTTTGGTGTAAGCCTGGATCTCCTTTCATCTCCTCCTGTAGACCTCTAAAAACATTTGTAGCTGTTTCAGATGTTGTGAATGTAGATCTGCATTTACATCTTAGCTTAACCTGAATTGAGTTAAATGTCATCTAAGGTAACTAGGCACTGCTCTCTCAAAGGTCTTTTGTATCTGTAATCCAGATGCCTAAATCCATAATCCAGATACCACAACAAATGCCACAGCTCACTGAACACATTTTTCACTGTAAACATACAAGACTGCTCTCTACACAGCCCAGGTGGTGAATGTAAAAAGGAGAAACAAGTCTCTTTCAAGGACTGCTGACATCATAGGCTGCTTCCTAGCACACAGGAAAATTTCCATGGCACATCCTTGAGCCACAAGGCCTCAAGGAAACAAGAAATAACACAGACTAACAAAATAAGCTATCTCCTGTAGCTTTAATACCTAACTGATTTAAAGCGCTAATTTTACACAGATTCCAGCATTATTGGCAGTCAATTCAGCTGGACTATTCAAAGCTCTTCCAACAGGAAAAGGCATCAACAGCACTAGAAAGTTCAAACCATGAGCGGGTGTGTCACAGATTTCAGTGCAGTTGGGGAATTCCCAGCTGCAGGGTGTTGTATGGTAGAAGTCTGACTTAAGAGGACACCAAGGAAAGAGATGGAAAAGAAATCTATTGAGAGCTGAATCCCAGCTGAATACACAGAATCCCAGCTTTGTTCCAGGGAACCCAAGTTGCATATTTGCTGAAGACAAAGAGTACTCAGAATTCTGGTACTCATACATGCACCCAGGCCACTGCCCCAAGTCAAGGGTTCCTAGGTTTAGACATGAGAATGCACTGCCAGCATCAGTGGTCTTGAAATTACTTAACTAGGAATGTATAATCTTTGGGTATTTAATTTTTTAAATCCTTGCAATGTAGAAGCATGCTGGATAATGTAAAAGATTCAGGAGAATGGGAGTGTTCTTTGAAAGCCATCACTAACAAAGGGCTCAGGTCTGAGCTGACTCTCACAAGAGTTGGCAAGTACAAAGAATGCATCCTAGCAATGGGAGAGGCAATTCCATCTTCATGTTCTGATCCAGATCATCACACAAAGAGCTTCACAGACACTCATGTGCACAGGGCATATTTGATAGCTGAGCTAAGCTACTTGGCCCCAGCAGTAACCACTGATTTCCAGTTTGTATGCCCATATGCACCATATTTTCCCATCTGGGAAAAATCTGTGTAGCTTCTTTTGTCAGTCTCAGGGAGGGTGAAAAAAACCCAGGAGCAGAATGCATCCAATATTGCCATGCCCAAGAAACTCTAGAACACAGAATAAATTTGTTAAGGCACAACTGTAAAGATAGAAAGAAAAAACTCATGGCAATGGTTACATGAAACATGGTTTTCTGCATTAGCAATCTCTGCCTTTTCAACATGACATATTAACATCCTTGCTTTGACGAAAGACCTACTAAGCTCAGCTACAAAATTATGCATTTTAACTAAAATTTATGAATAGAAATATCAGCATTGCACATTTCACGAGCTTGAACTCAGATATATATGTGACTTATTTTGCAAGAAACCACAGCAAGAGCCTCAGCAACACTATGACAAACAGTTTTTGTTACCAACACTCCAGGACTCACTCAGCGTATTTGTAGTGCCATTCTCCTGTGACTGAATCCTGATCAAACAGCTTGCACGTCCACTCTTCACCCTTAAGTTTCCTCTCTTTGGCACTCTTTCTCTGAGCCTCTTCCAGAATGTATTTTTCTTGAGTAGCTTCTGTTTGGTCTTTATTATTTATTGCTCTTGTCACTTGTTGCCAAAGCCTGACAAACAATAGGGACAGATACAATCTGGCTGACAGAGATAATTGCAAACATTTCCTTAATTATAGGCTAAGTGATCAACCTCTAACAGATTATTACTATGTTGTAATGTGTTTTTTCTACATGTCCATCAAGAATCTTAATGAATGTAAATGACTTTTTATTTAACAGGGTTGCTTTCTTGTTTTACAGGCCAGTCTCACCAAACATGGGGAGGAAAGAAACCATATTTTGTTGCTAATTTGTTCAAACGTTAAAATTTGGAGAAGATGAAGATTTCTATTTTGTCAAAATAATTATACATGGTTCTAAAGTGAACTTACTTCTCTGACTCAAAGTCATCTTGCTCTTCAAACTTCACTGTGTATCTAGGTAATCTACGCTGCTTGATATCAGATGTGGGGTTCCAGAATGTCTCTGAAACATCTGTCTTCTTGTCACTAATAGTAACTTCACTGTCCTGTAACAGATACCATTCAGTTACCCTATTGGTAATAATCTCAGAGTGCCAAAATAACACAAAAGGAAGGAATTCGTTATTTTATTTTTTTTTGTAATGATAATTTCTTTTCTTTTGGATAAGCACAGTTACATATGCTAACTTGAAAACTCAGTTTCTGCACTCTGCACTAGTTCTAACTTGGAACAGAGATGCTGGTTTTTGGAGATGGCAATTGTTTCACTGTGGTGCCACTATCATCTCACCAGAACTGAAACAAGTTTAAACATCTCATGCTTGTACCGTAACAATTCTTCAATTCTTCCTCATACTATTTCATATACTAAAAACATTTCACAAGCTGAAATATATTTAATTCATGAGCTACTCAAATGTTTTCCACCTTTTAACAGTTGTATATAATACTGATTCTATACTTTCTTGAGAACTGTCTAAATATAGAGAAGTAAAAACGTTACTTAAGTAGTTTTTTTAACTTGAGTCTATTTTCTATTTTTTATTTTTTTTTTGTAATTTAGTGCTGTTTTCACCTGTCTCAACTATCAGCCAGGATTTATAAAATACCTTATCTCATTACTTACCCAGTGACCCTCCAAAATAGCCAGAACTTCTTTGCCAAGCTTAATTTTCCCTGATACTTGGTTAACACTGTCATTGTTACCCAAAAAAGGCTGCAAAACAAAAATAAATGGCCTATGTTTACTTTAATAGCAGATTATTTTTGCATTTATGTTTAGCATTAAGAAAAAAAAAAAGTGAATTTGTGAAATGTGACGTAAAGAGCCTTGATGGCTTTTAATATTACAACTTCTGCCTATTTAATCCTCCAAAAAAGTCTAAAATCACAGAAAGCTGTTCTCTCATACTGTGTGTTCTTAAAAGATACACTGAGCAAAAGCACTGACTAAGAAATGTAGATAAAGAAAATAATGCAGAAAACAGTGACAAAATGATGTCTTTGAGAACAATAAATTGCTACACTAATTCTACCACTTTGCTGAGGACCATTTGGTACTGGAGATTACCAAACTGGAGAGACCATTTTTTGAGAATTAAAAATCACCAAGGTTATGTTAAAAGCAATACACAAAATACCTGAACCACTGATCAGATCTCTCAACACTTCCTCTGTTCTAACACATTCCTAGGCACACACTGATGCCACTGATGGAGTTAAGACAGACTGTTTCTTTTGCCCTCAGTAGAGCTGTTCTTAAGATTCATACAATTAGCAGTTATGTCTCCATCTCTAGTAGCAAGAGGTGCAAACAGTGCTGTAAGTTTCAGTCAAAACCTTTGGACTCAGAAAAACACATGAAGAACAGAGATCACAACAGAATTCTATTTAAAAAAAATGTGTGTATATAGATATAAATAACGTTTTGCTAGATACACATATAGCTAGATGTGTAGCAGTTAATCTTCTCATGTCCAGCATTTACTAACCTTGAGTTTGAATTCAATTGTTGCACTGTAGCCAGTTTTCTCACAGGTGATGTTGACTGTTCCCCCAAGCTCTAAGGTCATTGTGCCATAAAGAATTCCTGCAAGAGGAAAAAAACTACTAAAATGAATGCTTTTAACCAAGGGAAAACAAACAAACAAAAACAACCACAAAAAAACACCATAAAAACAAACCCACCCTACTTAATTTGGCCACAATTCCTAAAATAAACATATCTGTGCCAGAGGAAAAGTCATCTTTTCAGGTGACCTCTCCTAATGATAAGCATGATCTTTCTGCCAAATGAGAAGCCAAACAGAAACAAGAAGTGAATCACAGATAAGCAGGAAAAATGGTTTATTAAGACATGTCTTTGGCAGCATATGCTGCTGGCTCTAACAAGGGTGGTATTTTGTCTTATTGGAGATGACTGGAGGAGAAAAACTGCTGAGGTAAAGCCAGTAATATAACTCTACAACAAAGAAAGCAAAGAAAACTTCACTTGAACAGAAGCAGTATGTACAACCAGACTACAGGTAAAGACAACCATGGAGAGCCGATACAAGACAACACTGATCAACTCCCCAAAGGTGCTCTTACTATCTATTAAAAATCCCCAAACCTTTTTCTGTGCCAAAAAATACATCATTGCTTAAAGAACAGATATATTCTTCTCCTGATAAAATATGTGGAAGCCTCGAGCCACCAACTCTATTAACATCTAGAACATTCTTCTCAGATAACAAGCTTGAATTTGACACAGTACACTATTTAAAATAATAAACTTCTATTCTCATAACTTTGACATTCAGAGAATGACAAAACCCCATTACCTTTACAATGAGCATATGGCATTGTCATTACATAATCTTCTCCCCTGTTTAGGAATGTTAGCCGTCCTTCTCCATCTAGTATGGCAGATAATGAATTCCCTGAAATTCCAAGAAAGAAAAATCACATTTCTCCCTCTGCAAGACAAAAGTCAACACTTCCTAATAACTGAGCAGTAAAATTAAGAACATCAGTATATTTAGCATTGCAGCCTATGCTGTCTAGTGAAGCCACTGTAATACACAGGGTTTCAAATTAAAATGCTCCAAAAATAGAAATCAAGACACTGAAGATTAGCATCAAAACTTTGTAGGCAAAGGATAATACAATGATTAAAACCCTGATTCTTCTAGCAACCTTCCTTCATCCACAAAACAGCTCATTTCCACCCAGGGAGGTGGTTGAGTCACCATCCCTGGATGTGTTTAAGGATCGTTTAGATGTGGTATTGAGGGACACAGTTTAGGGGTGAACTTTGCAGAGGAGGATTAATGGTTGGACTTGATGATGCCATGGGTCTTTTCCAACATGAATGATTCTATGAAAGGTACAATAAAAACCCCCCATATTATTTACCATAGAATTTTGATTTGGCCAGAATGCTACCACTAAGGCAAAAACCATCCTTGCGGTTGCTAACATAGAAGGCAGATATTGGAGGATGATGTGAAACCTGTTGAAAAAACACACATATTTGAAAAGAGGAGAAAAAAACCCCCCAGCATGCAAAACAGTATACATCTTGAGCTAATAATGACAAAATGCAAAATTCAATCTGCACATAATTGAATACAGTTAACACATGGGAAATGTGACTATAATCTTTAGAGATAAAGATCAAGCAAACACTGAATTTCAAGATTTAACAAAATTAGCACATTGACTTTACTGGATGAGGAGGGAACAGATATATTGAAAACACCTTTATCTCTGTCCCTCTCTCTCTAAGACACACTTAAGGGACATCTGTGAAAAAAATCCTGCTCTCCAGGAGAGCTTTTAAGGATACTATTTATACATTTAAGTATGTTTTCTGAAGCCATCAAATTTTTTGGCTAGCACAAAAATGAATGCATTTACTTTTTCTTAAACATGTTTGTTCCAATTATTGCAGCTACCTGTTCTGCAATATAAAAAGTCTTGCTATTTGTCCTTGGATGAATCCACATGCAGCGGAAAGTTTCACCAAGTATAGGATTGTACGGCTTTTTTAGTCCCTAAACAGAAACAGAACACAGAGTAACTATAAAATGTGGGTAGAGAGCTCACAAAACACTTTATCACTGAGAATAAGACAGAAAAAAAAATGCAAACCAGAACAAAACCTCCTACAGGCTAAAGTACATTATGCCTGATTTAATTATTTTCATATAGTGCTCAGTTTTTCTGCTCTTCATTCTAAGGAATCAGCATAGATATAATTTATCTGTTCAATAGTCCAGGCAACACATAAAAATAAACCATGTAACTTCTTTGGTTACTATTACAGACTTTTTGACCCAAGTTAGGTATTAAGTACTTTCTTCTTATAATACTGTTTCCCACTAACTCAACTATAAAGATTTTTTAGTGTAAAGCTACGTAAGTAGCAGAAAGATTAATCCTCCAGCAGCAGCATGTTATCACTGAAGAATGGTAAACACAGAACTGGCTCAACTTTAGTACAAAAATGTTTAGTTCAACTTCTACTCCAAGAGAAAAAAAAGCAATTAAATATTGTCTATTTTAAACATGTGTAGGGACCAAAGAAGTTCACGATGCATTTGTGCAAATCATGAAAACTTAAACCTTTCTTTTACAAAATGCATAACAACATCATTTACAAAGAAAAACAGTCCATTACATCCTCAAGTCCACAAGCTAGTCATAATGAATAAAGTGAAGACAAAACAATAATTGAGAGGTCACCTTTGGCTTTTTGTAGAATCCTGACAAATACCACTTCACAACTTTTTTCATGCGGTTGTAAGCATTCTCCTCAAGAGCAGCTCTGTGAAACAAACAGAACACACAGATCAAATCCCAGTGGTGTTTCAGTTACAACATGCTATCAATCATTGTGATGCATCTTGAATTTAGGAACTGACTAAAACAAAGGTTTTGTGATCTGCAGTATTGTAAAATTTTCAGCCTGACTGCATAAAATTTGAAGTTTTCAGATAACAGTCTGAAAATGGAAATAGAAAAGATTTTTAAAATCAGATATGATAATCTGTTCTTTGTAACATTACATCATGCTCCACTCCCACTGAAGTTCTTCCATTTATAAGAAACTGCTTTAGAGAACCAGCCTACTCTTATGGAACTCAGAGCTGAATATAATCTCAATTTACAGTCTTTATTAGCTACATTTGAGCAAGCTACTGTAAATCTGAATAGAACTTAACACAAGGTTAACTGGTACTCTTTTACTACTTTTGAGGAGTCTTCTAACCAGTCTTCAAAAGCTAAACCAGAAAGGTCTGCAACACAGTTGCTATGAAATTGCTAAGAGGGGACAGACTTCAAGTTGCACCACAGGAGCTCTCAGAAAACCAGGATATCTGAGGAATGATACCTTGTCAGACAAACATTCCACATCTAAGCAGGCTACAGTGTTATTTCAGTAGACTAGATGAAACATTTCTGTGTACACTGCTACCCCATTCTAGTTTAAAAACTGAGAAGAATGAAAACTAGGGATAGGATTGACTCACTCAGACAGAAAGTCTGCATGGTAGTAATAATCAGACAGCTTGTCCAGGAAAGAACGAGGTTCCAAGATAAACGTAGGCAGGACAACCTTGGACAAATCCATTCCTGGCCGGACTTGCTTCAGTAGTGTCCAGATCAGACTTTTATTTTCTTCTGACACTACTTCTGTCTGAGCAGCCTCACCTGCCTAGAACAAACAAAAAAACTGCTTACTGAGGAGAAAGAGAATCATCCAGAAGATAGGTTATCACATTCTAAGGGTGGAGTAAAAATGGGAAATGGATACTTAAAATGAACTACTCAGAGAAGATGAAGCAACTATGGAAAAAAAATCAAGTTCCTCTAAACACACTTAAGATACATCTTACATTCCAGATAAGATTCCATTAAGATACATCTCTTACATTCCAGACAATCTCATTGTCTTGGTGAAAGTCTCACACAAGCACAAGATTGGCAAAGCAGAGCAGCACATGAGTGAACAAAACTTCTCATTACTGCTGAAAACACAAAAGCCAATCCTGCAAGTCAGCTTTTAAGTGTAGTCTGACCCCAAAGTATCAGCTTTCTATTTGAAGAAGTTGCTTGCTCACTACATCAACAGCACTTTTACCTCCCCAAGTTCTTCATGACTCTGTTCTAAATAAGTAGTTTCCTTGATATCAATCGGTTCTGGATCAATGTAAGAATCATCCTGTCGCTCTGATGTGTCACTATCACTTTCTTCACTTTTCCCCAAGCCATCGTTATCAGATTCCTCATGGTCATGGTCATTTTCCTTATCAGATTTGTCAGAGTATGTATCTTGATCTTTAAAGTGCTGTCTTTCAATTTCACTGTCATTTAATCTAAAGAAGAAAAAAAAAAGAAAAAAAAAAAAAGAAAGAAAAAAAGAAAGATACATTAATCTTGAGTTTCACACAATTTCATGTTTCCAAACCAGGATCTTAATAAAATACATGTTAAAATTGCCAATATAAAGTCTAAATCAGTAGCAATGTCAAACTGTTGACTGCATTGTTCTTTGTGTCTTTCAATAGCAGAGGGTATGATATTCTCTGTGTTTTCAAGGTACTGAGGTTAGTCTAATAGGCTTTTAGTTTCCTTTGTCTTCCCCCTCCTGCCTTTCTTGTAAACTGGAATAATGCTGGCCATCTTGCAGTCAGCAAGAACCTCCCCAAGACCTTTGGTAGATGATCACAGGGGTCCTGTAACATCCACTAGGCAAAGGCTAAGGAAAAAAAAACCCAACAAAACAAAAGCATTGAATGTCTCTACTTTTTCATCATCCCTAGGTGACCATCTTCAACAAGTATGGGTCCAATATTTTCCTTGGGTGTGGTCTTACTATTAACACACTTTAAAAAGCTAATGCTTAATTGAAGCTAAAACTGCTTTCACCTTTCTTCCTCTCCTGCCAACCCCAATAAAGATAGGCCTGCAGGTTTTGATGCTTAGACAGTTAATCACAATGAATACTTCTAGATTATGCTATATCCAAAGATATACTTAATTAAACCATTAGTTTTAATTAGACTTAACAGCTGTAGATAATTGCTGTGATATCTAGGCCAGCTGCTGATACTAAACCACTATTCATAAGTGTGGATTTCCAGCTGAATTGTACACAGCAGTTTTATTGTTTCCACGAGAACAGAAAGTGCAAAACTGTAGCTGTATCTGCTTGGTCATCTGGATAGGGCCTTGAATCTGGGCCAGGGGAAATAATTTCTGATTATCTGAAATCTGATTCTGATAGCCTTCTATGTTGGCTGGACAGACTGAGAGCAGTGGGTGTTGTCTACCTCAACTTCAGCAAGGTTTTTGACACTGTCTCACATAACACCCTCACAGGGAATCTCAGGCAGGGTGGGTTAGATGACTGGACAGCAAGGTGGACTGAGAACTTGCTGAATTAAATAGCTCAGAGGGTTGTGATCAGCAGCACAGGTCAGTTGGAGACCTGTAGCCAGTGGTCCCCAGGGGTCAGGACTGGGTCCAATCTCCCCTTGGATGAAGGGACAGAATGTACCCTTAGCAAGTTTACTGGTGACACAAAGATGGGAGGACTGGCTGATTCCCCTGAAGGCTGTATGGCTATTCTGGAGACTCGGGCAGAGAGGAACCTAACAAGAGCAAGTGCAGAGCTCTGCACCTGGGAAGGAACAATACACAGCCCTGGTGGATTACTTAACCATGAGCCAGCAAAATATCCATTAAAAGAATGTGCAGGGAGCCAGTAGGTCAAGGGAGGCTCTCCTCTCTCTTCACTCTGCCCAAGTGAGGCCACATCTGGACTACTGTGTCCAGTTCTGGGCCCCCCAGTTCAAGAGAGACAAGGAAC
Organism: Corythornis vintsioides; assembly: GCA_025447755.1. NCBI lineage: Eukaryota > Metazoa > Chordata > Aves > Coraciiformes > Alcedinidae > Corythornis > Corythornis vintsioides. The sequence goes on along the minus strand of JAOEGS010018183.1, from coordinate 56,923 downwards.
TACTGGATAGAGTCCAATGGAGGGCTACAAAGGTAATTGGGAGACTGGAGTACCTCTCTTATGAGGAAAGGCTGAAAGACCTGTCTCTTGTTTATCCTGAAGAGAAGACTGTGGGGGAATCTCATCATTGTTTATAAATATCTAAAGAGTGGCTGTCAAGAAGATGGGGTCAGTCTCTTTTCAATGGTGCCCAGTGACAGGACAAGGGGCAACAAACACAAACTGGAAAACAAAAAGTTCCATCTGAACATGAGGAACCACTTTACCATGAGGGTGATGGAGCCCTGGAACAGGCTGCCCAGAGAGGCTGTGGAGTCTCCTTCTCTAAAGCCTTGGAAAACATGCACAGACACATTCCTGTGCAACCTGCACTAGGTCAACCTGCTTTAGCAGAGGCATCAGACTAGATGATCTTCAAAAGCCCCTTCCAATCCCTACCATTCTGTGAGTTTGAGATTTTCTGTGCTTTATTCAGAGTATCTGTGCCAGAAAGAATTACATTTCTCCCAGTCCAGGTCTCCTGTCTCAAATACCAGAGTGTAATCTTCACAGTAGTACAAAATTCCTGCCCACACAGAAAAGACAGATGGGCAACTAATCTTCATGAGTGGGAGGCACAATTTGAAATAAAATTCATGTTCACCTGAAAGTAAATTGCATTGGTAGATTATCAAGAGAAACTCTGCACAGCACAAGCTTCAGACAATTATTTCAAATAAAGGCCTAAATCTTTTATATTTTCTAATGCACTTTGGTACCATAATTGGAGTGTTTGAAACTGACATTCATTTGCCGTGCTCATTTAATACATTTCCACTAAAGCTTCCCAAAACCTGGCTAAAAAGCTTTTACTGACATAGTTATTCAAGGGCACTCAGACATTAGATACCAGCTGATACCAGATAATTTCAATCTTTGTGCATTTAATATAATAATAAGATGACTGAATGATTATTCATCCATCTGACAATTTGAAGCAGAGACGTGCTGGAAATATATAAGTAACAATGAGATTACTCATTTTTTTTTTTTTAACCAAAGAATAGAAACTTATATTCACATTCACCAACTTTTGACACATACACTAAAGTTCTTATTTTCAGATAAAGTTAAATGAAGTTCATTCTCTTTTGCTAAGTTTTCATTTAAGTTCAAAAACTTTAACACTCTGAGTACTTAATGATGTGATACTCAATATTGAGGTCCTTGGGCCAGACTTTTCTCTGTATCCACTTTGTATGAAAAAAGATATTTTTGTTTTATCCACACACGATATAAACCACAGTACAAATAAGACATATAAAGATAATTCAGAGCAAAAAGAACTGCAACCTCAAAGGCATTCTCCCTGTGAAGTTATCACTACAAGGTTCTGCCTAAAGGACTATCAAGTTTAGTAATCAATTCACTTACGGTAAGTTTTCTCCACTGTGCAAGTTGTTAGCACGAAGAAGACCATAGAAAGAGACATGAGTACTGTCTGATGAAGAGTTCAAATCATGTTCTTTACCTTCTCTTATCATTGTACGTTTAAGCAGACTTGAACATTTCAGTGCCAGCTCCAAAGCATCCATCCAACACCTGCCTGAAGATAAATTCACTATTAGGCTAAGAATTAAGTGAACTATACAACTTCCATTTCTTAAGCTCACAATCCTTTTGTGTGTGCTTGCATTGCCTGTAAAGACAAATTTCAGAGTTGTTCCACATTACATGCACTAAATTCTGGTGGGGACATAAAACCAACTCTCAGGTACTCAGCTCTGCTATAAGGGATGCTCTATAAATTATAAAAAATTTTACTACTAGAACTCTGTGCAGCTGCTGCACATCATAATACACAAATGTTTTCATTAGAAAGAACATCCACATTATACCACTTTAGAAAGAAACTAGCTTAACTATTTAGACACATATTAATATAGTTACATCTGAAATAACCCCTTCTTCCTCTTCTACCTCACCAATGCAAGGCAACTGCATTCAATGACAGCTTCTTCAGGTCAAAATTTTCCTTTAATAGCCATGAAAAACTAGTAATACCAAGAAAACTGAATGCACCAAGTTAAGGGAGAACCTTAACAACAATGAATTGCAATCACAGTGCTGTAACAGACATGGTAAGACAATGGAAGTCATCTATTTCTAATAACTAACTGCTGTCACTCCAGAAAAAACACTCAAAATTATCTATTTACCATCAGATTCTGAAGCAGCTCGGATGATCAAATAACTGCTGGGCAATGGCTGAGTTATAGAACCAACTGCTTCACCTTTGGGACCCTTGAAATACACAAAAGAAACAGCAGCATCAGATATTTTAATTCAATTTTGCAGTTTATGGTTCAATGCAGTAACAAGCTGACACACTGCAGGGCTATTTACTGTCACTCAGCAACATCTAATGAAGACATGAATGGAAAGATGGACAGCCCTCTTTTACTGGGTTTCTTCTTCAAAGACTTCATTCTAAGTCTAGCTCCCAATTCAACCTCACATTAAAAAGAATGGTCTTTGGGATTCAAGTAATTTTTGGTGGGGTTTTTTTGGAAAACAGACTTGGCATAGTAACTTGGAAATGCTCTGCTGATGCTACTTATAGCAAGATGACAAAAGCATCAAAAGGAACACCATGGGAGAGACACCATCAGTGTCCAAGGATTCCTGCAGATTGCTGTAGAGAGATCACAGGGGACAAGCTATTCCTCTTCAGCTCAGTATTTCAGCTGAAGAGGTAAGATTAAAAGCAAGTAAACCAAAAGACAGATCTGTGTGTTGGTTTAAGATAGTTCTACCTGGTAGAAGAACCTGCATTTGAATAGCAACTGGCTGTTCCCCCTCCAGTCCCATTTGTTCTGGATGAGTGAAAGGTTCCTTTCAATTCCTACAAGGATGCCATGGTTCATAGCAGAGAGAGACACAAGAATAAGCCAAACCCCTACAGAGAACAGAGACCTTCTTCAGTGATCCAGCTCATGCTTATTTTACATGACAATGTGTTTGGCATCTCAGCAGCATCCCATGCTCCAGAACTATGTGATTTTTGCCTATCAATTGACAGATGAGTCAATCAATACTCAAATAAAGCAGAGAACTCCTCCCACCCAAAAACTATACCTTGCTATAGAAACAGACATCCTTTCTCCCACCTCCCCTTCAACCTCTCTACCTATCCAGGAGTCAATTCCACAACATATTTAGGTGCCTAACTATAGACTTGTAGGCATTTAATTAAGAAAAAAAAAGAGAATATGATGCCCAGGCCATAAAAGACATTTAGATGCTTAAGTCTCTCTATAAAGGGTATCAGCAGGACATCAAGACATTATGTTCAAACAAGAGACACACAGAGGATGTGTGGATATTATGCCAATGTTTAATTCTCACTATGAAGCTTGTGATTAATTCCCAATTAATAAATAAATAAAAAGAAGGAAATCCAAAAGACCTTTCCATTGTTAAGCTTAATTTTGTAATAAAATGCTAAACAGCCTTTTTGAAGCCCCTTCAATGAAAGTTTTCCTATGGTAACTTTAAAATAGCTGCTAGGTAAAGAGGGCTGTATTAAACATACTTGAAGCTATCATTTTAAGCTGGGTTAAGCCTGCCTAACCAATGAGTTAACATATCTTGGTCTCGACTGATATCCCCCAGAGAAGCCTAATGAAAAGCCAGTACAAGGCTTAGAAGAGGGAATTGGAAAGGCAGCAGAAGTTTTTAGCAAAAGCAGATAAAGGCAGGTATTTTAGAAGCAAGCAAATGAAACAGCCAGAACATTTTTGAGGGTGGGTAACAAAGTGTCTTAGTGGCATTTAAATACCAGTACAGGCAACCTAGTGCTGGTGTAGATGATGTTCAGAAACTCCTGAATAGTCAGTATGGAGTAACAGCAACTTGGGTGTTAGAAACAAGGTTCCAAACTGCAGTTCCCCTCCGAGTGAGCAGACAGATGCACCTACCAAAAGTCTTTGGTCAAGAGGCAACACAGGGATTGGGAGGCAGCAGGTAACCAGGAGGTTACTCCTGACAGCCAAGAAGGACAACTCCATGCATGAGCACTCCTTGCCCTCAGGGCAGGCAGGCAGGGCAGCAGTCTGCCTCTCACTGGCCTCTGGGGAGCAGGCAGGGTGGGAGAGGTGCTGGGGCACTGCACAGAGAGGACCAAGACACCACCACTGTGCAAAGGGCTCTGCTGTCATAAGGCTTTGAAACTCTCAGAGGAGACAGACCTTTTCCCAGATCTCCCTTTTAGAGCTACACTGTGGGCATGCAGGGTACACTACTTACTCTGTACTAAACAATTGCAATTTAGAGATGGAAGTCTGTTTTTGGTGTTTGTTTTTGATTTTTTTTAATTCAAGAAAGCTATACTCCCCTAGGTGCTTACACTGTACGTTGAATAAAACTGGGTGAATCATTTGCAGCCAACATTTAAGTAGGTTGACTTATTCTGGAGTAACTTCTTGTGGATCTTGATTTCCTCTAAGTGATTACTATTCCAAAAGCACTGGATTTTTTATTTTTATATCACCCATTATGGTTTCAAAAACAATTTTCAGTGTATTACTGTTGTGTACAAGAGGAGAGACATTTGTTTCCATTTGTTAGGTCACCTCATTTGAACTGTCTCTGTTTCAGACAGAATGATGGTACAACTACTCTGATCAAGGCAATGGGCAATTTAAGAATTCCACTACATTAAAATCAAACAAAAAAAACCTCACCCCAACAAAAAAAACTTTGAAGTTTACTTCCTACAGAACATTCATGCCAATCAAACTCAAATGCCATGAACATTCAGAGAAAGCAACAGAAAACTGATGCAGTCACACTTGACTACATTTATTAACAAGAAAATATTTGTAGTAACTTTTCAAATTATTTAGCAAGCTGAAATGGCATCAGGACTGGGCACATGAGGGAGACAGAACAAGGTGCAGTGCATCAGCTACCCGAGAGTACAGGAGGAACATCAAAGACCACAGCAACAGGCTTAAGGAAGCGTGTGAAGTGACTGGCCACAAACTACTGCAGAAGAGAATTTGAGGTCTGCCAGAAGGACACACTATGGGAAGTGTGTTCGAGTGAGAAAGTTCTCCTGCAGTACTTCTAGCTGTGTAAATGTTTCTTCCTGCACTGACTGCAAATAAGGCTCAGTTTGCCTCAGACTTCAGGCTCATTCTGATAAATCTACTCTGTAAGTCAGTCAATTGCTATTACACTTAGGAAATTTTGCCTCATGATAATAAATCTGTAACTAGGATATTGTAATAGACTAGGTAAACAAGGCAGAAAAAGGTTTCAAACTTCAAGGCCTTTCATCTAATGAAATCCAGTAATTCTCAACTGCAAATAGCCATACCAAAATGAACAAACACCACTCCAGCTCTCAGCACATTTAGAATGGACAATATCAACTTGTTCAGGTTCAAAATTTGACCTACCTTAAAAAAGTAAAAATCTGGTGGGGCATGTCCTCTAAATTCTAAATATCTAGTTAAAAAAACAAACAAATCCATTTCTCATTGCCAAGCAATCAAGAAATATAAGACTGATTTGTGATCTTTTGCAGGCAGGCCACCACCTTGCAATGTATGTATACATCTTCATCAATAGTTAAAGCACATTAACACCAAACCCTGTAGCTTTGAGAAAGGATAAGAAGTTTGTGTTCTGCAAGTGTGACATCACCACTAATTAGTAAAAAATGCTCCTCAGCAATATTAAAATAAAATCTTTCAAAAGTGACTATAAAATATTTGATCTAAGTTTTATAAACATAGATAACGTTATCATTATCACTTCAGAAAGAACCCAGCCAACATCAGGAATTACACTAGAGGACTGACTTCCTGGTCTGAGGTGAGGAAGACAAATCAATACAGCTTGTTCTACAGGTATGACAAAATTTCTATGCCAATTTAAGTTTCAGAAGATACAATTTCACAATTATTAACTATCTTAAGATGTATGGATTATGACAAGGGTCACAGTATTTCATTGTAATTTCATCTAAATGAAGATGTCATTTCAGGAGGTAAATATTTAATTCTGGAGGCAAAACTCATGCTGTGCTTCCACACCCCCTCTCCATATGCAAACACAAAACAAGGACTACAATTGTTTACTAGAGTATAAACCATGAGTAATAGCAAATATTTTAAAACTTTTAAGAGAAACTGAAATAAACCTTTGCTGTGCAGAACCCACTGTGCTGTTCAACACTTACTTTAAGAGCTGCTCACAATATTATGCCACATATGACAAAGCAAACAGATAACAGAACTCAAGGAAACATTTATCTTCCTGAAATTGTAGCCAAAAAGCAATGCAGTTGTCTAACAAGTTGCAATATAAGCTATTATTGCCCAAGGAATTAATTTGAATTTCTGCTCTTAAAAGCAATCTAAACTAGGCTGACATTTTATTACATGAGTATAGGGCTGGAAGCCATGAAATGTTCCACATCTCAAGGCTCATTTTAGCAAATCACTTCCCTCCTTAATTTTGCAGTATCAGCTGATGTAAAATCCAACAAGATACACTCATCCCTTCCACTTACATCATTGCCAGAGATGGCATTAACCCCTATAAAGGCATCTGTCTGCACACCACCCTTCTGAAGCTACTGAAGCATACAGAGCAGCATAAATCAAATTATTTTTGTGATGAAGAGGACCACATGCTGAAGGCTTATATTCAGAATAAACAAACCACTGAAGTGATAACAGCAAATGCAGTCAGCTTGTCACTAAGGCTGTCTTTACTTACAGCTGGCTAATGCTAGTCATCCATTAAAGAATTATATATGCTACCACTAACCTTTATAGCCCAGATGGACTGCTCCAAAGGGTGAAAAAGTTTGAAACAAAAGCCATCTTTTTTAGAAGGCCTCTCAATGAGTTCACAGGCATTCAGGAGCACTGTTCCTACCCACTGGCCATTTTTGGGGGTTTTGTAAACAAGCAACACTCCTGGTTTCAGGACACACCACAGTTTGGTCCAGCTTTTCAAGGTACCACGAATCTAGAAAAGAAACAGCTGCAGTTATATCTCAGTGAAGCCAACACCAAAATCATTCTCCTTAAAATGAAAATGGAAATGATTTGATTTTACTTCAAGCACAGTTTATCAGGTCTATCAAAAGTTTATCCAGGTTTACCAAAGACTATACAAAGGCACAATTTCAATGCTTACTCTTCTGTTCTTTCTTGATGAATACCTAATTCTACAAATGGTTCTATACACATCCAGATAGGTGAAGTATGAGAATTCATCTGAGATTTGCATGACTTTTCCTATCTGGAACACATTTTTTCATTAGAACGAAAACAGGATAATATTTGGAAACACAGCTCCTCTAACACAGGGTAGACATCTGATAACAGAAACAGGATATTCAAAAAGTAACTCATATATTTGAACTTCTTAAATAAAACCTCTTGTAACAGCTGTTATCTTCAACACACGTGAAAAATAAGATCCTTTCAAGTCTCTGAATTTGCATATCTGATTAGACTGCTTGTGTTGATTCCATCATGTTTGGATTTTAATTACTTCTGTGTCTGTATGACTGAAAGCCAACTTCATCTCTGAGCAATGTTTTAGCCTGTTTAGACTGATTTTTGTGAAAACTGGAGAAACTTTTTGCAGACAAGATACTCTTTGAAGCTAATTATAAAAAGGGGTAAGATTTTTTTTTTATTGTATAACTTCCAGGGAATGGATCTACAAATTTAATAAATTATATATAAATACAAAAACTATGCTACTGTTGATGACAGTGACTGCTACCCTTGAGAAATTAATTCCTCACCTTTTGTACCAGTATTAGAAGACAGTTAGTTCTTAAGAGAGGAAAGGAAAGTTACCAGAAATACGCACAAAAAAAAATATCTGTATTTGAATATCTCATATGACTGAAACATTTTCACTATTGTTACAGATGTAGCAGAGCTTCCTTTAAAAGTGTAATATAAAAAGGACAAAATAAGAATTGTAAAGCTAAGTCATCTGAAATTACTGGGTAGTGACAGAAGATGCATACAACTGTGGTGACTGCAGTAAGTGGGAAATAGGTTCCTCTATTATTCCCCTAGGATTTGAACACAGAGACTGTGGGATGCAATTAGTGGCTGCTGTGCTTGCAGAAAAACATTAACAGCAAGTAAAAGATTGAGCCTTTTCTGTTCTGGTCAGAAAGCAGTAAACAGCTGATAGGTCTTCAACTCAGGTTTCACACTTGGATTCTGACCTTCAACCAGTCAGCCATAACAATAACTGATGGGTCTGTGATGGTGCTAAGCAACTCTTTTGTAGCTCTCTTCTTTTCTTCTCTGTAATTTTTCTTTTGAACCTGCAAATAATAATAAAAACATTTACAATGCCACAGTCCTAAGCCTATAATCAGACATCTATCAATACTGGCTGAGGAAAAAACTGCTAAATTCAATATGCAATACAGAAGAGAGAAGTAGTTCTAAAACACAGGATTTTACTTCAAGGAGTGAACAACTATTTTGTCCTCTGTTTCAAAAGCAGCTAAGATGATAACTCATTTCAGATTCTTCTGCAATTTGCTTTCAAGACTGAGGACTTCAAAACTCCTGTTAGAATCAAAGTGGGAAAACCAACAAAATAAATGAGCCTCCTCCCCCCAATCCTTTCCTGGTGTCAGGTGCAACACCAAATGTGGGCTAGGTTCAGATTTACAGATACTATATTTGATCAGTAGTCTTTATCCATTCATTACTTACATTTCTCTAAGTTTCTACTGGGAAGGGAATCTCCCTCTTTTGGAGGCAAATAATTTTATTCTTCTCTGATATCTGCCAAATGCTGGAGACTGGTCTTGTTACAACACGGGAAAGATGGCAGTAGAAAAAGCCATGGGTACTGCATGCAAATTGTAATTGTGATAATTCATGTAGATGTCCTGAGGTCCCTGTCAACCTGAATTATTTTATAGTCTTCTGAGTTCTCCTACAATCTTGTGCCATCTTAAAGGCTGCATTATAGAAGCCCATGCTCAAGTAACAATATAATCAAGTTTGAAGAGAATCAACACCACAAGTTCTCACAATACTTAAATATTCCACAGGTCTCATTGCTACTTGGCATTTTTGTGTTCTTGTTAGAGAATATGGTAAAACTGTGTGACTGCATTTATAGGTTATGAGAAGTTATTTGTAATTTAATTCACCTTGAGAGATTCTTTTTTTGTAAGCTTGCTTGACGACAAAGAGATGTCCTTCTCAGAGCCATTGAAAAGCTTGGATTCAGACTGAAATTAACAATAAATAAATGACAAAGATGTATTTCTGTTGTAGGCACTTCATAACATGTTCAAAGTGCACAGTTATGTTTTTAAGGTTCCCATTCCCTCTTCTTTACTGTTTCTCCCTCTTAAAAAAAACCAAACCTCTCACCACATACTCAAAACCAACAACCCACGACCTGCAACATGCACTGTTCACTACTTGCATTCCTCCAGAAGCAGCTGAACTATATACAGTAAATATTTACCCCATATAGCCTGTTATTTGGTATCTCACAGTCCTCACTAGTTATTATTGTAGCAGAAAGAGAAGATTTGTAGGGGAATCCCAGTGTTGAAGCACAGGAGTCATTTTCACTACAGACAACATCTCAACATCTTGATTCATAACTTGACAGCTCCTCTGAATGGAGAGGCACTTACCCCATGACCCATGAAGGAAAACACAGCCTCTTCAGTCTAGAATTCAGTGCTCTATAAGTCATCAGAGTACAACTGACCACTAATGGCACTTGTTCTGCTCCTTCCACCCTAACACCACGCTCTGGTTACTTCACAAGCCATCTTCAAGAAGCTCACAGTGGCAACAGGCAGAGGAATGAAACTGGGCTTTGTTCATGAAACCCAAGTCCTTGCTCAGGCCAGGACAATATGCTGCCTCAGCACCACATGATTTGTTCCTCCTGACTCTCCCCACATCTTGTAAGGTTCAAAGTTTATTCCTTGGCATCTGTTGCCTACTAGTTGAAATGGAACTAGAGCCTCTAAATACAGGGATTGGGATACAGAGCTCTTAAAGTCTGCCAGTTATCATGCCATTCTTAATGCAAGTCAGAGAACACTGAGTAGGTATCCAGTATATAGACACTTCAAATAAATCAAAGTGTTGCATTTCTTTGGAAATAGAAGCCTAATGGACTCAAAATTCTTGCCATGTAAAAATAAAGAGAGAGAAAAAAGAAAAAAACCCCAAACATTTCTGTCTAGTTCTTTAAAATCTCAGCCTAAAATGGAAAGTCTATTCACTGAATATTTTGGAATACTATAAAATGACAGTCAAAAAAATATGCAGGTTTTGAGAAAGCTTACTGCAATAATCCAAGCAGTGCACTTGAGCACTCTTCATCAACACTAAAGCCAAGCAAAGAAACACAGAGATTTACAAGTGAAACAAAGCAATTTAACTTTGATCCCACTTTCATTCCTTTAATTCAGAACTGAGACTTTATGGGGGTCTACCTAGTGTTAAAAAAGATCTGTGCAATAGCTGCAAAAAAAGTAATTTTATCTGAAAAACATTTCAACAGTAAGAAAATGTTCTGACTTGCATATACATCTTGGAAAAATAAAGGTAATATCTTCATTTTGTATTAAAGGTATGTTTTAAACACTCAAAATTTAGCTTTAAGACAAGCATAAAACTTGAAATTTAATTCCTCTGCCTAGAAGTTAAAGGGAATACAGTACTTGTAATAACAGAAGAGGAGAAAAATGCTTATCACTGTCACATAAGAAGAGGTAATGAACTCGTTATGCAAGCTATAATGGAGCAACTTAAGCAAAACATTCATAAATATTCTAGTTGCTCTCTAACAGAAAGCTAATGCAGTCTAAAGGTCATGCATATAAAAAGCTCCAAACCAGTAAGTATCACAGGTTACAAAACCTCAATTCTCATGTTTGAAAGCTCCCTAATGTGAAAGAGTAAAGGTCCATATTTACCTGTCCAATGGATTGAGACACATCAGTGAGTTCTATATTTTTAAGCTAGGAACTTTCTCAGTGCTCATCCACACTAAGTGGATGGGATTAAAATTTAAAAGAAGAAAACAGTTTTAAGAGAACTTACTACAGCTCCCAGCAAGGCACATGAAGTATCACTGAAAAATTTGTGTCAAGACCTCAAGTGCAATTTCTGTGGCTCCCATGGGTGCACCAGCAGCTCTGCAGTGCTACCCTTGCAGCAGGGCACTAGGGGAAGAGCTGCAGGCACCTCCCTGTGTCCCCTGGGAGCTTGCTGTGCTCAACCTCAGGTCCTCACCTTCCCTACAGATCAACCCAGCACCTGCTGAGTCCTGACAATCTGCTTAAGGGTTTCTTACCACATTTTCTTCTAAAACAATCAAACAAAACAACAAGCCAAACCATGGACATCCTAGCAGAATGCAGAAAACCACACAGCTGGGTAATGTAGAGCCTTTAAACTCTATCCTGTAGGAACATCTACGTAAGAAAAACAAGTGAACTTTGCTACTCCATTCAGTGATCAAACAATATATAGAATCTCCTCCTCCATAAAACACAACCTTTCCATCTTCTCTTTAATGTCTTGAAGATGATGAAGATCATAAAGAGATGCCTGTTTTACAAAACACCCAATTGAAAGGGGTTTTTTTTCTGGAATTCACATTCTAAACACATAAACACTTGATAAAAATTCAGTGCTTAGATGCTATGGTTTTGGTGACTGCAGTCTCCATCTCCCAACTCCACTTTGGATGTTCTCAGTTTTCACTGCATCTCAGTGAACTGTTTCCATCTTGGGACTGAACGATGCTTATGAATTTTCTTGGCTCCTACCTTTTCCATTTCTATTATCAAGACTACCAGAAACCATAAATATGCATAGCAATTATAACTAGTTTAATGTTCTATTGAGCTTGCTTTCCTTTGCACTCTCATTGCCTCAGTGAAATGGGCCTGTATTAGTTGAATTCTAAGGTAAAAAAGCCCTTGCAACAGACAGGAAAAGAGATTATACTCCACTCTGTTTTACTCTGGCAATTTAACCCATTAAATTAAACCTTTTCCAATTACATTTTTCTTAACTTGCTTATAAGAAGATTTGCTACAGCTCAGTGAACAGCATCTTCATGCACAGCTTCAAAGGATTTAAAGTTCTGTTCCATAGCAAGAGTTGGCCTTCATCCATCATTACATCTGGTGAGGCAACATCCTACCCCAAGATGACAGTGAGAAGATTCCACATTTCATTTTCACTAATTTGAACTGCAGATTTGCATATGATGTCATCCTGAGAACTATATTAAAAACTTCCCTTTAATCTTTATCTATTGCTGAATCTGAAGAGTGATCTTCAAGATTATCTACAATGGAAGTTAAACACATTCACATCCATTAAAAATGCAGAACTCCTTTTACACTGACAGATTGGAAGGTTTTTTTTCCTTACCTTGCTTTTTGACATAGAGTGTGCTGTATCCTCTCTACCTTGTGACACATCATCCTTCCCCTTGTCAAAACCTTAAAGAAAAAACAGCATAATTGCAAAATATTTGAAGACATCAACATATTATATGAGGTAGCCTTTGAAATAAATTTGCAGATTGTGTTTAGCATAAAAAAAAGTTCAAGCAAACTGGATTTTCCAACAACATATAGATAATCAGTCCACCACACTAGTTAAAAATATATCAGCTACTAAAATATAAATTAATTTAATGCCTGATAAGAGATGAAAAAAGTCCACTGTGTTTGGATAGCACTGCACCTGATTCAATAACCTGATTAATTGTAAATACGGCGTGAAAACTTTATCTTCTCATTCTCCACTATCAGTAGAATGCTAAATAAAGTGGGTGGTTTTTTGGGATTTCCTTATTTCCTTTCCTACATGAAAGGAAGTCTAAAAAACTGAGTAAGGTGAACAATCAGGTTGTTTGGGTCTTTTTTCCAAGAACAAGTAAAAGGTTCTTTAAATTGACCTTGAATTTATACTTTCTGCACAGCTGCTATGAGCCACAGAACTCTCAGCATCCTCTTAGAGAAAAATCATCTCTCTGGTTACAAAATGTAACGCGTCAGTGATCTATTTTCTTTGAAGGTGCTGGTGGTAGCATAAAGCTTTTGTGAACAAGACTAAAACGAATTGCACAATGCATTTATCTAAGTCAAAATCTCATCATTTGCATGCCCTGCAGCTAGAAGGCAGACAAATATGAAGTCACACATGAATTTCAGGAACTATCCACACAGCTAAAAAGCCTGGCGTGGCTCCCACAGTGATACCCTAGAGCTGCAGCCCACCAGGTGGCACTACGCGGCAGGGAAGTGGCACACACGGACCCCCAGAGCTCTCCTCAGCTTCCCTTGGAACATGTTCTGAGCTTTGAAACAGAAATGAGTACTCAGATCTCCAGAATGAGATTTATCAGAGGAACAGTCTGATGTCTCATTCTTCAGAGTGTCTGTGTGGGGAAACTGTTTGAAAGTCTCTGAAAGAACTTCTTTACTCTCAGTAGCAGTGTTGAGTATGTGTTCAATGTAGGACTTTTTTCTTTTTAAATTAGTATCTTCACCCTTGCACAACTTACAATACCCAGGAACTCTAAGACAGAACTGATTCATCTATCACATAAACATCTTGGGAAGTTTCACTGAGTTAATAGAGAAATTAGTTTGGTCTTCCAGATACATGGGAAATCTGAGATTTCTCTCAGATCTGGTCTGGTATTCAATCTTCTGGATTTTTTTTGTTTATATTTATTATCTTTTGCAGATATTTTTTAAGATGAGATTTTTTAAAATCACCTACTGCAATACAACGATATTTCATTTTATATTTACACAAAGTAAACCTTACATGCCTTTAAAGAAACCTCTACATGTCTTTATAGAAGCCTTTCTGTGAACAGTTCCATTAAACCCTTCCTTTTGAAATTCTTCCAAGACATCTGTGATAGGTTTGTACAGCTAATGAGAATCTACAATGCAGAAGACTATCTGACCACAGGGAAGTAGGACCTGGACAGAAGATTTCTAATACTAAGGAATCTGGAAGAAAAAACAAAAAGGCTTGTCATGATCCAGAGGCCAGAAGCCACATTGCCTACAGAACACCAACTACAAATAGCACATTTTCTACCACACAAGTCATTAGGTGCTGAACCAAAGCAAAGGTTGCTTCCAGCCTCAGAGGACAGATCTGCCTTAAGTTCACTGACAAGTTACAGAAAGTTACTAAATTTGACTTAGTCTTAGGCAAACACACAACAGAACCACAGTAATGAGATTTTTCCTCACCTCCATAACCATAAAACAATCCCTCATTAGGAACCAAGTTCCACTGAAAAATGTAATGCAGGCATTTTCTAATGGCTTGGCTGGTTTTACTTATTTATAGGCACTCAGAAGACACAAGAAAGTGCTAAGTCAGGATTGTTCCTACAGAGGAGAGACTATAATTCACAGCTTGCTTTTACAACCATTTTAAGGCTCACACAACAATTTCAAGGGCTTTACACATCCTTATCTAACAGACATATGTTTTTATTTTCATAAACAAATTTTTCATCTGTACCACCAAGCAAAAATGAAAACAGAATCTGCACCAAACTTTTCCTGAAATATCACAAAAGGCTGTACATGGGCCCAAGCTGAGGATAATGTATAGTTAGTTATGGAACAACAACAGAACAATTATATTCACAGATAAACATCAAGAAATACAGTTTTCTTCCTTCCTGCTACCAGTTAGGAAGAATTTCTTTATGAATTTCTGACTTTCTCCCACTGTCAGCATCCTTGTCTTAAGATCACAGGACCCATGGGCTCTGAAAGCTGATCCAAACCAAAGTGCAATCAACCACAGTTAGAAGCCAAGGGAAACTGGCCATTAATCTGTTCCTACTGAGACCACTGGGCAGGACCTTCCAAAACTTGCAGGCAGAAATCTGAATGAAAAAAATCACAATGAGCTTTCAGACAAGTGCATTGCAACTGGCAGAACCCAAACCCCAGACACACAGGATGCCAATGAAATAAAATCAAACAGTGCTGCTTTAGAGACCAAGAAAACAAAAACAAAAACCAAAGTAATGCATGAAACAGTTACAAGTATCAAACCAAGCAACAATATTACTGACTTCTGTTTGAAAAGGAAGGAACAGCCTGATTTAATTACTAATGTGCATGTACAGTTGTGAAGAACAAGTAATTGATCTGAAAAACTACATGCTTCTGGAAAAACCATGAGCTATATTTAATAAGAGATATCAATACTGGTGTAATACAATAATCATGTCAGAGGAAAAAAAATAAATAGATCATAGGAGAGAATGTTCTTTTAACTGACTGATTTTCAAAAGCTTGCTGACAAAAAGTTTTATGAATACAATCCCATGCTATCCAATTCATATTCCTCCATGGCTTTTGAAAAAGAAGCAATCAGAAAAGCTTTGCTTTTATGTGTTTCCTCACTCATGTTTTCTTTTGCAAACACCATGTAAACTAAACAATAAGATTGTCCTCACTGTAACTATACATGAGTATCTTTTAGGCAGGCAATAACTACTTGCTTAAACCAAACTGAAAGAGTTTAAGCTTCTAGCATGTTAATATAGTTTAAATTTTTCAGATATATAGAACATTCCAAAAAAAACCCCATTTTTAGTTATATATTTACACTTTTTTGTTTTTATTATGAATTTATACTTTTTTTTGCATTCGTTTTGCATTTTAAGAGGTCATTCATTGTCCTATTACAGACAGTGATCAGCTTTAAAGTAGAATTCTACACAGGAAGGAAGCAAATAGGGAATAATTCCTTTTTGTTTCACTAATTACCAGACTACACATACTCATTTTAAAGGAAAGAGGATCGGTCTAGTTGCCAACTCCACACTTTCAAGCTTTGAGATCTTTATTTCCTGAGCAATTTGAATAGAATCTCATTGTTAGATTCTTGGTAGAAGGCTAATTGTTCCCTAAAGCAGAGTCAAGGAAATGTTCCAGGGTAAAACATGAAGTTTAATAGAATGTGGTGTCCCAAGCAGCTGCCCCCACCTGCCTGAAGCTGAACAAGATGCTCCAGAGATTCTGCAAGCCAGCACCAGCCAGCAATGTGAGCAATCCTCAGCTGCCAGCCTGCAGCCTCCCCTGTGCTCTGCACCCCAACTCTTTTCCATGGCTTCAGAGCCAGGACTTACAAATGCAATGAACCACTCTGCAGAAGGCTTTTTAATATATTTTTTTTTTCCACAAAAAAAGTGAAAGCCCCCCCCCCCCAGCATTTTGGCCCCACGAGACTCTACTTTGTACATGCAGATGCACACAACAAATCACACACAGAGAGTGATTCTGGTAAGAATGCACAATTTCTACTATGTCCTGTTTTGGGAAGGGGTGACCTTGTAACACATTTTCAAGCATTGAAGTTTCCTGAAGTAAACTGCTGAAATTCACATGCCTATATCTGAAGAGCACATTATGGACAATGAAACTCTAGAAATTTGTTTGAATATTCGAGGACTGCTTTTCAGGAGACAACAGTTCTGAGTTAAAGGAGATTCAAGCCCTTTCTCGTGTTGTCATCATAAAAATCTTGCACTAGAGAGTTTAGCAAGGCTATGCTTTTAGACTTTATCTTGCCAATTTCTGCCAAGCCAGTGATGACAAGCATGCAGATTCTTCAGTAGTTATACCCAAATTAAACCCTTCTGCTTTATTTTAAAGCAAGTCCACTGTGTACAGGGGTAGGTGGAAAGCACAAGTGAGGAAGGTGTTTATAAACCACATCACAGAACTTCAGTCATAACAGACCAAACAACCAAAACAAATATTCAAGTCCAAATACACAAATACCAAATAAACAAATGCCTTTTAAAAATATTTACTGTGGTGTAAGCTAAGTTACTCTCTTGCCTACCTGAAAATCTTGCCATTACAAATAGCTGTTAACTAAATGCATACAAACAACATTCTTTTGTATTTCTACCATCTCAAAAAATTACTTTCATCTAAGCTGAAAAACTGGAGATGGAAATATTCTATATTCTCTTCTGTACATTTGAAGAAATGGAACACCACAACAAACCTGGTAAAGCAGGAGAGAGTTCATGATATCCTCCAAATGAAGCATTGCGGACAAGCTTTCGGCCGTCAGCTCTCGGAGAGAACACAGATGAGATCCCAGCACATGAAGAAAACCTACGTCGCACTGGACCCTCTTCCTTCATGAGTTAAGGTGTTTGTGTAAGGATTATGTTCTCTGTGAAAGCTGGTTAGCATTAGCTGCTTGGAACAAGAGTGTTGCAGTAACAGCCTTTTACCTCACATTCTGATGAGTAAGATACAAAAGAAAAAAAAAAAAGAAACAAACGAAGGGCACAGATGAAAAATGCAGTGAAGAGACAGAGGCTGCCAGATCAGCAGCAAGCCCAGCAATGCCATCCTCCTCTTGTCAAATCCATGAGGAAGCTGAAAGCACAAGGGCTTTGCTTCAGCTCCTCTCGTCCACAAATACATCCCAGCTCATCTTTTTACATCTCTGTTTTGGTCCTACTCATCTCTGCTTTCTAAGCACACAGAAATGGTGGTTGCTTAGGTCTGAAGCATTCCTTCAAGCAAGTATTTTTCCCATTAGTCTTTCAAGTCTCAAATTTTCTGCACAAAACACAACGTGTGAGCTACGTTCAAAAAATCTGAGAGACAAGATTTTGTGTTATGCAGCCATGTTGAACTTCCCTATTTAGGCACCTACACAGCTAGTTTTCATCAACTGATTGCTGTGGCTTCCATATCTTCATTTCTTTTTTTATTTAAAAGGTGAGGTGATAGCTTTTTCTTCTCTAAAACTCTGCTGGTTTTATACATATAATCCACCCTGTCTCCTAGAAGAGCTAAATGACATAACCTACCCAAAAAGAGGGTTTTTATTATTAATGCTTCAAATATTCTATGCAATGAATAAAACACTTCAATGAATCGAATTTTAAACATAAAAAATCCCAGGAAGCTGTGCTTCAAGACTATAAACAAACTGATCCCAAGGGCTCTTTCTGTTAGTTACCAGCATAGTTAAATAAGCTCTCCCTAACATCCTTCATCCCCTGCTTGTCAGATGAGCTGCTGCTTTACCCTGACGACTGGCATGCATGGCCACCTTCTTCCATAGCTGGAATTTCCTTCCCATCTGATGCTTCTCTGATGATCCCATTTTCTCCACCACACCTTATTTCACATTTTGAAACCTACTCTGTTTGCTGGAGATCGGAAAAATAAGACATTAAGAACTGTTTTGAAAATCAGAACTTGCATTCTCCCTTCCTCCATGCTAGAAATCTCTTCTTATGAAGTGAAACATCCCACAAATTCAATCAATAGTAAATTTGATTAATCCTCAAATAATAGAGTTTACTCCAGATCTCGTGCAAATAAGTGTACTTAATATTTATGGTTAATTCATTTCAGTTCACATTGATTCAAAGATAATACAGTAGAATTAAGTATTTCTTAGCCCCTATGAAAGGTTTTAACTCTGCAAAGTGTATGTGCATTAGTACCTCTAGATACATACACCAAGACACATACAGAAAACACTGAAAATTATTTTTCTAATTATGAAACAGAGTAGGTTCCAGGATTCTATGAATGATCAGAATTTTTTCATGCAACAGACTAATGTACTGATACATGGGAAGGAAAAAAGATGTAGGCCAAAAAAACAAGTATGAGCCATCAATAAAAAAAGATGACACAGAATACAGAACTTTCATTTCTTTTATACAAGCAGTGAAAAAATATTCACTTCAGCATGAGGAGGGGAAGAAACTGGATGAGCATGACATGTATTCAGGCCTGTCTTTATTTTTCCATTACTGTCTCTCATGCTCCTCTCAGCTGACAGAGCTCCTGTCCAAATGTCCCAGAAGGAACAGAGCAGTTGAAAAACATTAAGGAGTGGAATGGTGGGGCAAAGAGGAGAAAATGAAAGAAGGGAGAACACCACTGTATGATAATCTTATTTGTTTGGTTTTGTATGTGTGTGGTGGTTTGGGTTTTTATGTATGTGTGTGTGGTTTTTTTCCCCCCCTATAAATAACTCAACTTCACATCAATTCTCCAAATTTATCTTCCTAACCACAAAGCAGAGGAACTACCTTGGTCCAAATCTCTTCAAAATGTGCACTTCCTATTTTCTACTTAAAACCAAAAGAAAGCTGCAGTAGAAGAATTTCCCTTACACACAGAAGGAACTGTATCCTCTCATTAAGAACTATCTTGCCCAGGTAATGGGGCTGTTATCTCACCTTTCAGAGTCAGGGCTATGACCCTGCCTGGGAATGCTCTGCTGACACTGGTGTCAGGACGTTTCTATGTCTTGAACTGGAATGGCTGGGACCCACAGACTAATAGGAGGCTCCACCATCAGCCACCCAAAGAGCTGGTCTGCATCTGCCTCCAGCTGCTGTGCCAGCCAGCTCTTTGCCAGCCTACCAGGTTCTTCCACAGGCAAGTCTTCTCTGCCACATCATGGTGATGTTACTAAGGTAAGTGGCTGGACATCCCCAAGGTTTTCCTCATTTCCCTCTATGCCCTCTCAGGTCCTTAACTGTCCATGTAGCCAAACTGCAAACAAGAAAAGATAAAAACCTCTTCCCTTCCTATGCACTCATCTTCATTCAGAAGTGAAACTGAAATCTTTAGGTAGATAAAATGAAGAATTTCCATCTGGATAATGTTACATTCCCCCTCTGTGAAGCTATCTTCCAACCAAGAAAGCTGTTCTTCCAGGCATTGTAAGTACCTTCTGCTTTAACTCAACAGCAATACATGAGAGGCAGACGCTGTGACTCGTGCCCAAGTATGACTCTGTCTCACCACCACAAAGGAAGGAGAAAAAAAAAAAAAGAAAAGAAAAAATCTAATTAAAGCTTCCTCAATCTTGCCCCTCTCTTACTGGCATCTTCATATTTCACTTACATTTGCAGCAATAAAAGTTAACTACACAGTTTGGCTGCAAAAATTCACCATTTCTCCACCTTTTCAACAGCTTGTAATTTATTATGCCTGCTAATACTTGTATACACATGCTCACTTGCTTCAACTACTTCAAAGCAGTGTATGTTGAAAAGATGGCTGACAAAACTGAAAGGCTCTGAAGTCAAAAGGAATCAGTAATATTTAATTAAAATGAGCTTTTTTTCTCCATGGTGTGATTCCAAACAAGTTTATTGTAACTCTTCAGCATCAGCCTGGGATATTAAAGGGATTTCTGCTCTCCACATGCTTAGCACCCAAAGCTCTTAGAAAACCTTTTACTTCCTTGCAATAAATTTGATTCCTGAAAGGACACAAAAATACCTTTAAATAGTTGGAAGTGCTTTTATTGGCATGTTCTATGAAAATGGAAAGGTGCACTTAATTACCCACCAAACATTAAGGCAACAAACATGACAAAGTAAATACTTTTCTATCTTCTACCTCCTCTGAAAATAAATTCAGACAGAATAGGTCAATCTACTGATAAAATCAGAATTACTATAATTCATTAGGTGATCTTAGACTAATGTCCAGGAAGCCTTCTAGCCTTTAGGTGTCAGTTCCTAGTGCCTTAATAATTGATATACTTAGAAAATGCAGTAATCCACACAGCTTGGAAGTTTACATAGTTTCAAAACTCTTACAAACAGACCTACAGCCAAGTCCAACTGCAGAAGCCAGACACAGCTGAACAGCCTGCACAGGAAAGCAGCTGTGGCCGAGCATCAGGTGAGTGACATGGTGTACCTGTACATGAAAAAGTAACATTCCTCCTAACAAAAGTTAGCTACTTCATGAAAGCAGGCACTAGACTAAATATGCCATTGGAAGGGAGAAAAAGTCTCCTAGTTTCTGTTTTACATAACACAAATCATTAGCAAGAAGAAAACAAACAAACAAACAAACAAACAAATGTTTTTTAATTAAAAAAAAAAAAAGAAAGATAGATTTGAGAAAAAAAGACCTCTGAATTGTACAGGTATGAATCCCAAGCATGGAACTTGAACTCAAATCAAATATATTCTGAACAACCCAACTGAGGAATTTTAATACAATAATCCTTTTAATATATTTTAGATATTTGAAATAATGAGCTCATTATACAACTGATACTGTGGCAATAACTAAGAGCGTGTCTAGTGATAAAAAAATATTCCTTTTCCCCACAGAAGTATATAAGGAAAACTCAAAACCTTCTTCAAACCAAACTGAAATCTAAACAGAAGGAAGAAGGAAAACTGATGGTGTAGCTGGGAAGCCAGGTGTTTTTTAGACTTGCCCTTCAATTCTGACAATAATTTGCACTGACATCTCTACAACCCTATGTTTTCCAGTAGAATTCTCCCCCCAGTCCAACAACAGAAAAGGTCACAAAGAATTCTCTGCATGCAGGATACACACACTCTTTGTGGCATGCAGAAAACAGAAAAAGCAAACTTCTAACTACCATACCTAGAAATGAGTTGTATCCAACACCTGATTTCTGCACAATGACTCTTAAGTGTTTTTCTCCTATTTAACAAAAATGGTATTAAATAAATATATACTTGCCTTAAGACACCAGTATCAGATTCAGAAAAAAAGACACCTGAACCAAGAGGCTACAAGTTACAGTGGTAGGTTTCTTTCATTAAGTAGTCTTCTGGTTTCTGGTATGTCCAAGTTGGGTGCAGTTTATGTGAGGAGTAATTCCAAAGGCACACCTGAAAGTGGTTATGAGTGAACACTGGGGCTCTCAGCACCCTGTTGGAAACTACACTGGCTGCACCTCCTCCTTTCCTAACACTCCTGCTCAGCTCCTCCCACCCAAAGTAAATAGGCTTGCTCACTACTCATGTTTCAACAGTTTTCAACTCAGCCCTTATGAAATTCTCTAAGGTCACAGTTCAGATTCAAGCAGGTCAGCTCTGCAGAGATAGTCATGGAGAAAGAACTTACTCCATACATTTCACAGTACTCAGCCCTGCTGTGCCTTGCAAAGCCAGTACCACACTTTCACAAAGACATAACCCACAAAGAAAAGAGTACAAGCCATTTACCCAAGCCACAAATACTGGGTGGAGCAGCATTACAGAAACAGCACATTTTAATAAGCACACTGGGAGTCGCAGAGAGGAATGTGCCAGAGTATGCCTTTCAGTGAGAAAGCAGGAGGTCAAGATAATAGCTTCAGGAGACTTAACCCCTCACAGCAGAACTTAAATATTTCACAATAAATTCAGTCTGGTAACACAAGCTAAAATCAGATTATTTAGGGGTCAAACTCCTTCCTTGATTACTTTGGCTGGAACCTCACTGGCATCCCCTCTGAGACAAGCATCGCTGAAGTTTTTCCAAGTAGGTCACACCATTTCACAGAACTGAGGTTTCACCTCCATGAGCTACACTGCCATGAAACTTCAAAGTGGCCACCATGTCACTGAGGCAGCTCCTTGCAGCAGCACAACAGTTATTAATCCAGAGCTACCTGAAGAACCTCCAGTCCATGTGGCTCCTGTGCGCCGCTGGTTACAAAATGCTTCCTCCTCATCAAAAGCTGAGGTAAGAGGAATTGGAGTGCCTTGCAAGATACAGTAAAGACAGACTAAGATTCTGCAAGTGCTAGAGCTTGCAGGGTTTTAGACAGAATTCACACATGGCAGGAGAACACAAAAGCATTAACGTTTTCCTGAGGCGTGACACATGCTTACCCCAGAGAGAAGGTGTCTGACTTCCAAAGTCTAGTCTGTCTAGATGTAAAGTCAAAGGGAACACAAGAAGAAAACCAGAAACCATTATCAGAGAGAAGATATAACACAACTACTCAGGAAATACCTTGATTTGGATCCAGATTGGCAAGATTTTACCTCTGCAAACCAAATACCATTATCAAAAGGAAATATTAACACATTGAAAGTGCCAGCTGAAAGAAAAAGCAGGAGCTGGCATTTAAGCAGTAATCAGCATCCTACCAGTGGAGTTACAGCCTCCCCTCTGCTCACTCATCTGCTATAACCACAGGCATGCAAGAACTCTCTCTCCAGCTGCAATGCAGCACCACTCCACTGTGGCTTTCTCATGCACACACATGAACAGGTTCTCCTGACCTCCTGGCACAAACACCAAGGCCAAGTGCCCATCTCAGGAAGAGCTGCTTATACCTTACAGAGACTCTGAGTTCTCTGACACAGAGCTACATCTTTCCTTCCACTTGACCACACTACTCTGTCTTCCCCTGAGAGCTGGCAAGAGGAGATGCATATCATGCCTCCAGAGCTTCTTGCATGCTGACCACCAGCAAGCCAGGGATGAGGAGTCAGGAGTTCCAGACATTTCTTATCCCCTGGTCACACAAAATATGCTGTCAACTGAGCCAAGCATCTGAAACAAATATCTTTTAAAGGCTGCAAGTTGTAAGGTGTACAATAAGCCACCTATAACACATTAGCTGTCTTAGGTAAACAGCAGTGTATTTTATTTTCTTGGTCAGTATGGCTCGAAATCCAGCTCATCCCTTCAGCAGTTAGTAAGTATTCTTTAGGATCTGCTGCTTGAAAATATGTTTTTCACTCTCCACCTTCTCTCACATGCAAAACCAGTTACATTTATATTTTCTCTCCAAATGCAGCAACCTATGGATTAAATCCTAGGATATGCTTTATGTGTTTACTGTGGAGCAAACATCCTTTAGTACAAACTCACCACAGTCAATGTCTTTATTCTCCCCCCAAATCAGTTCCACATCCTCCTTTCTGTTCATTATGAGCATCATCATTATTAGCAGACTTACAATTCTGCTTCACTTCTGTTCAAACCACTTCTGTTTCTCAGTCATGTAACACAGAACACAGTTTCATCATATTGCAAGCTGAATTAACCACTAAATTACAGTGGAAAGGAAGGACAGATCTTGGTTCTTAGTTCAAGCTCTTTCTGAGCACACAGTTCTACTGCTTACCCTTAAGACAGCAAGAAGCTGCTAATTTGGCTCAAAGATGCATATCATTTTAAAATACCTCCTCAGTCTTCATTATCCTAACTTGCTTTTCCTAAATACAACTCACATTTTCACACCATCCGAATCTCATCAATGCTTTGAATAAAGATTGGAAAAATAATGATGGCTGATGCAGACAAGCTCATGAGTGGGAAGTTTTTCTGCACAGGACATTGTTACCCATATGAAATATAGAAACTAGAGCTCTGAAATCCTAATGCATCATCTGCCAAGTTGGGAGCCTTAAAGTATGAAATACAATATTGTCAACACCAGCACCACTCATATTCGTTCCTGTTTAAGTTTGGATGATGCTCTCATTATACTATCAGCAAATCAAAATCATCATTCAAATCCAAGAAAATGGAAAAATCTCCAAATCTTTCTGTAATGAATGTTGTGAATTTTATGTTCTTTGATTTTTACATCCTCAGTCTCTTAATAAATAAATCCAGATGTTACCTCGCAAGGAAACAAACATACACATCAGTTACAAGCAAGTTAAAGAACTAGGAAAGCATTTCATCAAACATACTTTGTAACTTACACTTGGAGGCAGTCAAAAAATGAGCACAAATTCTCATTAAACAAAGCCATAAACAGAAATATGAATACTAGTGAAAAAGGTCAAATATTTTCCAAATTCCTATTAAATATTTTAATATTACTATCTTAACTACATTTCTCTCTTTACCACAAAGGCAGCTTATTCTTATTTAAGCATTTATGCTGTTTCCATAAAGTTTGAAGTAGATTTTTAAATTATAAGTTAGAAAATATTAAAATCCCTTTTTGAGGAGACTGGGGTTTTTTTCATAAATTTGAAGCGATCACTATTTCTATATTAATCCATTTTATCAAATAAATAAAGCAGTATCCTGATGTAAGTCTAACTTAACAAGATTTACAAGAATCCAATTTACCAGGGATAATTTGTGTAACCACATAAACAGCTTACATCAGCAAGCAGAGTTCTGCTCTACAGCTTTTGAAATGCAGTCCTGGACTCTTTATTTAAACAGTAATCAAATAGTTGTGTCAATTATTCCTTTTTATCAAATGTAGGTAGGTTAAAAAAACAAAACAAATCAAAACACAAACCAAAAATAAGCTCTATTAAATTTTAGTTATTTGCTAATTAAATGTTAATAACATTTCCAACTAGAGCATGCAAACACAGAAAATTAGCTAAATTAAAATGTTTCAATCTACACACCAACTGCTAAAACCAAAAAAATGTTTTAGCAGTCAAGCATCTATATGCACTACCCTTATAAGAAGTATAGTATAGGGTCACATAAATGAAATTCATTGTTTTATATGCAGGAGCACTTAAAATAATGAAATACACACCCTTTACAGCTTCACAAGACATGTTCCATGGTTCACACTTGGTTCCAGGTAGGAAGCCCAAGGCCCAAACAGATCTTAAATGCTTACCTCTACTCCCTCATATTAAGACTCATGTTTTCATCTATATTTAATCTTATGTGTAATACTTGTAATAGGATCTTACTTAAAATAATAGCAGAAGACACAAATTGAGCTTGTTCCAGTATATTTTCCAAGTAATGGGCCTCTCCTTGGACTGCTGGTGGCTGGCCAAAGATTCCAGCACACATGATGGTGTTTCCTCACTAACATCAAAGTGCTTGTTGCCCAAAGACTGCCTCTTTATTGGTTTCAACCAATTTTTTTTTAACCACAGGCTCTGGCTTTGTCACAGTCTCTTTTGGTCAGACAGCTGGAAACATAACTTGAGTAATGGTGACCAAGTATCATCCAACAGCCAAATGTCAGTGACAAAAGTCAAGTACATGTCACAGCTCCCCTTAACATACATTTAATCAGTTCTTTGTAGATTGTATCATGCTTTTTTTTTTTTCTCCTGTGCCTAGCATGCTTCTGAATTGTTTATTTATATTATCCCTCTCCTAAACATGCATTCAGGTGCCAATGACTAGAAGTATCTCATTGAATTCATAGTAAATGTCTTATATCTAAAACATTTCCCATGTTGCTGCATATTCTCACCATCCAATACTACAGGAATACTGTGAAGTCCTTTGTTAACTAGATTTCAGCTACAACTGTCAGCCTCAAGCACTCCATCACCTAAAGCTGGTTTAGTCCATATTTCTCAGGCTTGCACAGCATATCTTTTCCCCAATGTAATAAGCTCCCAATTTTCACCAGCACTGTAGTTCCCTGTATGAATAACTACCACAGAATAACCATTCAACTTCTAAATGTGGGTCAGTCACCTCCATAAAAATCAAACCTACACTTCCCAAATTGCAGCTAGGCTGGAAGTTAGAAAATGAAAGGTTACTGAAGCCTATCCCACATCACACCTTTTCACTGCTGAAATAGACTTTAAGGCAAATTCATTGGTTCATGGAACTGCAGCCTCATTACCAGCAGTGCTCCTGGAAGACTGTCAGTGATGATTGAAGCTAAAAAAGGCACAGATACATTTAACCAGCTGAAAATCACTTGCATAAGCCCTGAAATAATCGGGGGGGGGGAGGAACAGACAGAAAGACCTTGTATCAGCAAGAGCTTTGACATAGGACAACCAAGTCTTAATGCTTTTCAAGTCTGTTTTGATGACTTTCCTATGATTGGAAGCCTTTGAAAAAGCACGTTTGCCTTTATAAATTAGTGGGAATTAGCAACATTAAAAGGAACACTTTATTATAAAATTCAAATAAACTTATGTAAGTACAACATTTGCTTGGTAAAGAATGTAACATGGTACATAGAGGGAATAACAAAATCTTTAAATACAGTTAAAATTACAAACAAGTCATGTATGGCATATTTTACAGAAAACAATTCCAGGGTAAGCACAAGGCAAACCACAGAACATCAACTGCTGTTCCAGTGAATTAACAGCTAGCATATTATCAGAGCTAGCTGTAGGTAGCAGTGAAAATACTATCTTTATTCCAGTTTCAAAGTTTATTTTTACCAGAGCTGTACCAAATGGGAAAAAAGGAAAATGATTCAAAGTTCTCTGACAAACCACCTTTATTATGCTGATGGACCATTACCAAAGTAATACCATTACTTTCATAAAACAAGCTCTAAGAACTAGGGAGAGTCATATAAAAAAAAAAAAAAAAAAAGAATAATCTCAGGATCACTACTCATGGCACAAACTGCAGGAGGTACAGATGACTAGGATGGCTGCCAAGAGTAAAAGGAGATAATTAATTAAAAAAAGCTTAGAGTTTTCACAAAGGCCTTCACACACCATGACAAAAATGCCTAATATTTCATGATATCCCAGGGAATAAGACAACACGAGCAGTTTCAAATGCAAGTAAGCACAGAGAGAGAGAGAGACTATTGCTTGGGGTTTTTTTCTTGATTTTGTTTGCTTAAACTGTTTATGCAAATTGTCAGGCCTACTGTCAACTTTCACTTTGCATCCCATCAGTTCACACAGATCAACTCCGTTTGTTTTCAACAGGTTTCCCAAGGCAGATTGACTTTGAAAACTCACAAGAAAGTAGTGCTGGGATTTTTTTTCTTCCCACTTTCCTTAAGGAGAAGGATTTTTCAGTAGAAGTAATGATTAAAAGATCTTTAAACAAAGGTTCCAAGCTCAGGTGGTGCATCATAACATTTCTGTGCAAGACATTATTTAAATACCTGAGACATTAACATGACCATTGGCTACAGGATTACACACAGATGATGATTTACCATCATGTGATCTGTTTTCCACAAATCATATCATGCTTTAATTGACTACTGCACAATGTAATACATTTTTTTTTCTTTTAAAGATTCACACTTAGGGATACCAAGAATTACAGGCAATATTTCAATACGTTTTCTTCCTTACCTCTTTATTGGGAAAGGCAGTGTTTTGGAACCAACTTGTGGAACAGGAAATTGACATCAGCATTTAAGATCTTTCAAAGCTCTGTAAAAAGTAGCTTTGTCTTACCATGGCTATGAGCAGTTCCTGGGCTGAGAGATGGCTGGAGTAACTCTTTGGTTGGAGTAAAATAGGCTTCTTTCCCCTGGCGCTGGCTCATCTTTCCCGGAGTTAAAAGCTGTGATTCATCGCTGTTTGTTACCACTGCTGAAATACAAAATGGAAGCTTATTCAGTGGTGTTACATGCTTATGCATAGATTTCTACTAATATTTTCACTGCTATTTATGAAGCTGGTATTTAAATGCTGTCTTGTGAAATTTTTCTTTCTAGAAAATGAGGATTTCAAACCAGAGACGTGTTTTGGAAGGGATGGCAGAAAGATGACAAGAGTGGTCTATGAGGCAGAAGATGAAAACAAAAACTAGAAGAGGGTAAGAAAAGAAAGGCTGCTACTGAATACAGATAAAGCACTGAGCTACTACTTAACTTTGAAACCCTGCTTTCTTCACCACTTTACTGACAGCTCTGGGTTTAACTGGCCACAAGACAGACAACCCAGGAAATGGCAGGCCAGATCAAGCTGTGCCACTATCCAAAAAGCAAGATGAATGTATGTATGCACACAACAAGAAATCAGCCTTAAAGATCATAAAGATCACTCTGTCAAAACAAAGGCTTAAAGCAGAAGAGTTACTCTCCTTGAACCTTTTCAGTCTGAAAGTATTGTCTGACACCTTCTAGCTATTGATAAGATCATGGCCAGCCATCCTGTTTATGGTGTCTGTACATTTCCTTAAGATGCATACAGCAAAACTGTGTATTTTTTCCATCCTGGAAGAATGACTGACTCAATAACACCTGTTATTCTAGAGAGGAAACATCAAGCAGGAAATTATCAAAGCTTCCTCACAACTCTTTATAGGGCACATTTCCATATCAACAGAACTATTAGAGTTGATAGTACAAACCACATTACATTTCCTCCTACTGGCCATCAAATCACTAATTTATAGTTTGTCACTAAGATTCACACTTCAGAAGAAACACAAATTGGGGTCTTTACTGCTCATTTATTTTATCAGATAAAGCTATGGAAAAAAAACCCTAATCTTAAGTGGCAGATTCCCTGTTCTTCTGTTTCTATAATAAGCATGTGAAAGCATCTACACTCTTGAAAATAGCACAAGGACATCAGATATAGGAAAAAAATTATAATAAATCAATTCCACATTATTTTTTAAAGTCTATAACAAGGAGTATCAGCTCAGACTGTTGCTTCTGCACAGACTCTCACTAAAAAGAAAGAATTTGTATCTGAACCTTCCCTTTCCTCACATATTCAAATCCTTAACCCCAGGCAAAATTATTCTGCCAATCCATACTAATGTCTGTAAACCTGTGGTACTAACGAGTATATATGTACATGCATGTAGCCAAAGACACACACTGAAATATTCAACATGACCACACCAGATCCAACCTGTATTTGAGTATTATGGTATATACATCTGTTCATTTCTGAAGATGCACATTTATTGAAATTAAGAGAACCACAGAGCACTATAAACAGACATACTCAAAAAATACTGTCTCTGAACCATTATTTCCATGTCTTTTATTATCCATACTGCAATAACATTTCAAGGTTTCATTTCAAACTGATAAATATATCTTTTTTCTCCCAGAAAAGTAATTTAAAAGATGTAATTCTTTTTCCTAGCCCTGACTGGGAGAGGTGAAAAATAAACTCTTCCCATTAAACCAACGAAACAACACGAAAAAAACCCCACGCCTCAAACATTAATGTAGGGGAACATATAAATGAGTAGCATATCATATAAAATACTTTTCCAACATTAAATTTTTGTTGTGTTTCAGCTTCTCAACTACAATACAGAAGAAAACCTAGTATTTATCCCAATGATACATGCTACCCATTATGAACACATGTGCAAACATGCTGTGGGAGAGGGGAGTCACTTACTTGATGGTCCATGAGAGTCTCTGTTATCACCATGATGCTGTGTACACATACAATTGAAGAACGAAGAACAGCAAACAAAAAAATCCAGGCCAGGAAGAAGCAAGTGCATAAAAGCAGCAGCAGCAGCAGCGGGAAGGAAGAAGGACAATGAAAACAGTGTTAGTTTGTAACTAAACACAACATGCATTTCAATACCAAAGGCAAGATCTCAAGAAACTCAGCAGTTCAGAAAAAGTTGAAGCAACAAAACTGACAAACATACTTAGAGAGAAGGCATTACTAGAAGCCATCATTGTATATGGTTAGTAAACAGCAACTGCCCCAATAGCTAATTTGCAGCAGAACCTCTCCATCAGCAATTTAGTGCTCATATAACTTGATACACAATATATATGTTAAGAACTTTTTAGCTGGAATGTTTTCAGAAGACTAAAGCTCTGAAGGAAGCTGAAATAACACAGCAGTTGTTACCAAAACCCCTCCACTTTTCAGACAGGTGTTTTGGACAGACAGAAACTTAAGTCATCAGCTCTGTGCAAACAGTCATTAATGCCAGATCCAAGCCTAGCTGCTTTGGCACTCAAACACAAACCTAGAAGCCACAGATTCAGTCCATCTGCAAACACGGGTGACATTTTAAACTGTTCAGGATGCAAGACAAGCAGTGTAGTTTTAAAGTTAAGAGCATAGTTTATGTCAAAGTATTTCCAAAGAATCAAGTTGTGTAAAAATATTCTTTCCCACTGAATATAAACAAATATAGGCACCACAGGAGAGTAATTACATAGTAATAGTCTGTACTCCTTTCTGACATTTGGTCCAGAATCTTCTATAAATCATTGCTACCCAAAGCCACAGTCAGAGCTAAGATCCCGCAGTGCTCAGCCGTGTACAGATGTGAGTCCCACCTACATCTTGAAGGATTTACTATGCTTAAAATCTAAGAATAACAGAAAAGGAGAAAACAAGCATATTGAGCAGCATGGATATTTCCTCCTTAAAGATAAAATAAATCTATGCATTTTACATCTTCTATATCCCAAACAAAAAACTTCTACTCTATATGTGAGATAAATCTTTGCCCTGCTTTAAAGAGGATCCAATCTTGCCTCTCTGTTATAAGGACTAAACAGCAGGAAATGTAAAAGAGAAAAAAAAAAAAAAAAATTCTTAGCAAGCAGGAGTCTTCTCTTACACTCTTGATCTCAAAACACAGGTTCTTATCCCTCACAGCTGCCTAGGGGTGTTCAATTAACACTGCCACATGAAATTTAGAGAATTAAAATGAGAATACAGAGATTGCAGGACACATCATTGGAAAAGTAAGTCAACTCTTTTTTCATAATATTGCACTTTCTGGAAAAGGACTTCATAAAAACAAACAAACAAACAAACATAAACTGAAATAAACTATAAGTGCATTTGGCAAAAACTTTCCATCCCTGTCAGAGACTAAATTTAGGTCAAAGAGTGAGACACTGTTAAGGGAACCCGTGACCTTAACAGACAGGTTTAGGTACTAGCACATGAAACATATTCAAGAATTCTGCAGTTTTTAAGGCACAGTATTTCTTTTTTACTGTACAGGTAGCATATGGCAGAGCAGGAAACGACTGATGTCCAGACTGAACTGCATTATTACCCTACCAATGGGTTTAGATTCAAGAAAATATGGACTGGTGAAAGAGCAAGAGAAAGGAGTCTGCAGGAACTGTAGAGAGAGAGATCCATCAGCGGACTGGGAACACCACTAGTCAGCACTGGGCTGCTTTACTTCACACAAAAAGTTGGAAAGCAAGATAAGAGAAATGGAAAAAAGTTGTTAACAGACAAGAGAGGATTGAAACTGAACCCGACTGTTCACTCAGAGCACAAACTTACAGGTTGAAGAAGTGAGAGTGGAAAAAGCCCCGAGCAGGCCCCGACTCGCTGCCGGCCTCTCGAGCAGCCTTGACCAAGACACAACCTGACACCCAGAGCAGGGCAGCCCGTCACCCGAGATGATGCAGGGGCTTTTCATGTAAATATTTTAGCATTGCATGGTTAATCCTATGAACTAGTACAAACAGCTCCTACGCCAGAGGCTGAAACACAAGCCTGTCTAACTCTGTCCCTGATCTTCTCCAGTAGACATTCTGTTTACACACCACACTGCCTCTGTTGCTGGTCAACCCCTCTATTCATTAGAGATATTTGGGCCTGTTTATTTACCTAAAACCTGCAAAATACATACTTGTAAATATTGATGCAAGATGTTAAGATACTGACACTATGTTGCTGCAAAAGACTTCATCTTCCAACAGCTTTGTTATCTGCAAATCATTTCGCTGCAGATCGGCAATTCAAACCCCAAAGGGAACAAAAAAAAAAAAAAAGAAAAAAGAAAAAAAGAAAAAAAAAAGAGTTTTACTACAGTGTTTTGTCTAGAAAGAATGCCCTCAGGGAAATCCTGTCCATCATCTCCCACAGAATTAAGAGAAACATACACTTAAGAGTAAACTTTGTCTATTGAAATATTTTCACATGTATTTAATTGATGACTTTGAATACAGATTACAGAACAACCTCTTTGACAAGGAAGGTTCTCAGTGCTACATGATTGATTTGGCTTCTGCTGAAGCACATTTGGTCAAAAACATTACTATCAAAACACGTAAAACCTAGTCCTCCTCCCAGTGAAGTTTTAGATTAAGACTGAAGAATAAAACCAGCAATATAAAACATCACATGAAACAGCAACATAACTGTTTTCATACAAAAGCAGCTTTAGAAAAGAACTATTTTTAGAATTTCATTTTCTCAGAATTAAGCTTTTAACAACTGCTACTAAACCTAAAATTAAATCTGCTAACTTGTCCTATGAAACAAAATCCTTTTCCTGTTGAAGACTAGGTTAAAAGCAAAAACATTTTACACTAGCATGCCTGAATCTCACAGTACAAAAGATACGATGCTTACAAGATTTACAATGTAAACCTACAACTACGTTTTACAGACACATTTTTTAAGGTAAAGAGTTTTCACCCTGCTGAAGTCAGACTTTTCCTGAAAGCAGTTTCAAAATGTAAATCACTAAGATTAATCAGGTTATATTTAAATTCAGGACCACTAACCCAACTTGCAAAGCTGATCAGTAAAAGGGACCTCTCTCCTATGCTTCAAAGAAAAAAGGTACTTTCATGGCTGCTGATCTATTTAAATAGCAAGGACTGATTGTACAAGTTACATCAAAGGCAATGTATTTATGAAATACATGTTTTGGTAGAAAATAGAGGAGACTAGAAAATTTTCTTTTAAAAAATCATTTAGAAAAAAGAATGGTTTACACCAAACATTCCCATGTAACCTTATGAGTTCTGGGACAGTGAGGCTTGTTTAAATCAAACTCTTATTTTATAGAAAAATAGATGAAAATTTTCTCAAACAAGAACTCAAACCCAAGCATCTCATATTTTGCATTGCTTTAATGGTGTCAGAGTACAAAAATAGTTTGCTGAGCTGTCAGAGCATCTGTGTGCAGATACAGATATATCAACCTAATTATTAGGCAGGAAAAGCATTTCATGCAAGACTTTTCTCCCTAGACTTATTCTGGAAAGAAAACCCAATACTGTGATATCTTTCTCTGTTATCCCTTTACATGAAAGTCAAAAACAAATTAGGATGCTGACAGCTCTAAAAAATAATTTTTCAGCTACCTCCTAGAAACCCAAAAAAGGACTTAAACTATGTAGTAAAATCTTGATCTGTATTATTCAAGCATGTTTGCAAATCATACATTTAATGAATTTTAATCAGGAAATGGAATTCCAAGGAGGGGAAAAAAAAATATCAGAATGCACCTAGAAGTCCGAAATACTGAAAAATCACTCAAGATCAATACTCAAAATCACTCAAATTTACTTGGTTACAGATTCACCACAGTTACATAAAAAAATATCCTATTTTGCGTTTATCAGGCAGTGTTTTATATCAGAAAACAACTTTGGAAGCTAACAAACATTTCCTGCTTCAGCTTTTAAAGTGCTTCCACATAACAGTTTGTGGAAAATTCCTAAATAATTTCAACATAGTGGTGATGATTAAGTGTCACAGCACCCACTAGCCCTTCCTGTTTTTAAATTACACTTAAAGTGAGCTGGTATTTTCACTACTTCAGAATTTCATAATCTGCACAGATTATCAACTCTTAAAGCTGCAATGACTCTTGTTAATACAAAATCATCACTCCCCCTGCCTGTTCTGCTCCTCATTTCACTAAGAGATACTTTTTCTTTTTTTTTTTTTTTTGTCCATAGTTGCTAACTAGTAAAGTGCCAATTAGTAAGACAGAGAGGAATGACCTTTTCTTTTGGGACTCAGAGACACCAAGGATCAAATCAAAGAACCAAATGCGTTTTTTTTATATCCATTCCTCTTGCCAAAAAATCTAGCAAATGATGGTCAAACTACATGATAGCCCATTACAGTATTCCAAATGCAGAAAAATATCAATTGGGAGCAAACCAGAACAGATTCGAGTTGTTTAATCCCTTCCCTACAAAAGCATCTTCACACCTGATTATAGGAAGCAACATTAAAATTACTCACTGAATTTCTATCAAGTTCCCCATCAACTAGAACAGGCTCCATGCTGAAATGGTGTGTTGGCTGTCTCTGTCAGTTAGAGTGCTTCCATCCTGATACTCAAGATCCTGGAGGAGAAAAGAAAAATATAATAATTCAATTCCAATGGGTAAAGATCTGTTAAAAAGCTATTCTTTCTCATTCACATTTAAGAGGGTAAAAAGTCTCTTGTTGTTGTAAACTGTGCCTATTACTTTTCCTTGCAAAATATACACATAACTCATTAAAAAATTCAACTTCTTAAGAATACAGAGAGAGGCTCATTGAATATAAAATGGACAAAATAAAGCTCAACAAGGCAACAGTTTATTTTTAATAAATGACAAAACGTTTTTTAATAAATGAAAGCTACAATAAACCTCAGTGTGCACGACACAGCTGAAGTCACCAGTGAGACCAAAATAAAGAGTTGAGAATGAAGCTAAACTAAGTGGAAAAAAACCAGCATCACTGTCCATTCATTTAGTAGATTTGCAGAGGGATGCAGATCACAATGGGATGCTTCTACAGCCCATTACTCTGCCTCTCTCTGCAAGGCCTCCATCAGGGAAAGATCCCAACAGAGGAGAGGTTTGTAAGCCAGCTTGTTCAAGACAGTGGAAGCGAGCATCCTGCAGCAACATCACACTGTGGTCCCACCCTCCCTGAAGCCATGCTGAGCCTTCCCTCCCCTCCAGCCACTGCCAGGGTTTGAACAGAGAATTTGCTGCAGGGATTTTTTTGCAGTTGTTCTTATCTGTCTTCTTTTTTATCTTGGGGATGAAGAGGCAGGAAGCAGCTACAAATCAAATTGCTAAACCAACACTTGTGCAAGAGCAGGGGTCACATGGACATGGTGACTTTTCTTTAAGCTACAGTGTTAGCTTGTTGTGCTAACAATCAAACCAAGCTTCATCAGAAACAGATTAACTGAGGAAAGAGGGATGAGGGGCAGTGACATGGGGAGGAGGCACCACAGCCCCTCCAGGGACCTTGAGGAGCATCCTGGGTGAAGGAGGACAGAAGAGAAAGGAGATGACCTAACAACAAGATCTTGTGGTTCAAAGTGTGCCTCAGGAAATAGTCATGAAAACAAATCTCATTATAAACAGCAACCTTTCAACTAGTTTCAATTCTTTTATTATTATATTTTTTGTTCTAGTATTATGTAAAGCATATTAGAATTTAAAAACAAAAAGAATCTTAGGAAGAGCATACAGTGTTAACACACTACAGCCAGTTACTATAACATAAGCCACTAAAAAGACAAAAGGAAGCACTAATAAAAAGTTCAATAAAAAGACTATGTGCTAAAAAACCCACAACGTTTATAGTTCCCTGACTGAGCCCAAAGGACCATGCAGATCTTACTGAAGTACCTGAGCACTTAAGTGGTACATAACTGGGAAGCAAATGGCTGCATGTTTTCATGCAAATTAGAAACAGTAGACATTTAAAGAGAGTTGACTACAAGTGATTAATTTGCATTAATAAAATTAAAGATGGCATTAC
Organism: Corythornis vintsioides; assembly: GCA_025447755.1. Classification (NCBI taxonomy): domain Eukaryota; kingdom Metazoa; phylum Chordata; class Aves; order Coraciiformes; family Alcedinidae; genus Corythornis; species Corythornis vintsioides. Next base: position 20,893 of record JAOEGS010018183.1, on the reverse strand, counting down.
CACAGAAAGAGGAATTCAGCTCAGAAGCTCTGTTCCCCAGGACAGCAGGCTCTGCAATGTGCACCTTCCACACACCAGCTCGGGGATGCAGAACTGGGTGATGTCTCTGGGAGACTGCTCCCTGTCATCTCTCCACCCCACACCCATTTTAGGTTCTATTATTAGAAGGCAATTCAGCAACATCAGGCTGCATACATATTCAATTTACAGAAACACTAAGCTCTCTTTAAACAGGATGAAAAGAGAGTGACATTGCAAACAGATGTTTTTTAAACAGTTATTTAAAGCAGTTAGCTTTTTTAGTTACACAAACATGCAACCATACTCAAGTTATCCAAATTAACAGATCTTTCCTGACAGAGGAACATTCAATTTAAAACAGTTTTTAAACCCAACTCTAATTTTAACAGCCATTTTTTTAACTCTTAGTTTTTACTGTCAACACTTGGTGTGTATTCTGCTCCTCCATTTGGTCATGCAACCACAGCCACTACATCGTCTTCCTTATCTCAGTCTCAAGAGTAGCATACTCATACAGGTACCCCAAAGTCTATTTCTAGCAGTCATGGTCATCCATGATCTCCAGGAAACTCATAACCCAAGAGTGTTCCAAAGCCTGCAGAGAAATTATCTGGGAGAGGAAGAAAATTCTGCCTGCTCATGTTTGAACAGACATGCAGAGTAAATAAAGCAGGTGCAGAAACAGTTAAAAGACTATCTTCCCCCACACTGTTTAGCTTTGAAGTAGACAGCCAGCTTGGCTTATTTTTCTTGGCAAAGTGAAGGCTGAAAGTGAACAATATTGCTTCTGAAACAGGCCAAAATAAATACCAAGGAAGGAAAAGGGATGTCTCAGCAAAAGGATACTGCCAAAAAGTCAGAGAAGTATGAACTCGGAGAACAGATTTATTTTGAAAATTACAGAATGCTTCCAATCATCCAAACCCCAAGGCTTTGAAACAACTTACAGACCAATTCAGAGAAGGGAAATGTAGTTATCTGCAAATGTAGTCAGGTTTATTATGAGGGGTGCTTCCACTAGTAAGTGAGCTCTTTTCTGCTTCAGCTAACCCAGATACTAGGTTTGAAGACAACCCCAAGTTTTTGAAGGACATGTATGCTGCTCTCTCCCCACTCACAAGTGTGTGAAATTTGTTTGTCTACCTAGTGCTTTAATTAACAGATGTTCCTACTTCACTTTCACAACTCTTCAGAGCTTAAACTTTCGGTAGGGCACACGCAAATCAAAAGTATTTGAAAATAATTACATGATGGCATCTCAGCTAATCACCTATGTTTCTTTTAGAGACAATGGAAGAGGCACTTGGAAAGGTATTGCTCATTTTAAAGTGGTTGTACCTGTTGGACAAATAATGGCACAAAATAAGGTACTTCTCTCCAACTGTGAAGAGAATCAAGGGTAATCAGCTCAGAACCATGTATCTAAAGCAGAAGGGAAATGCATCCTACTTACCACATGATCAAGACCATCCACCTTTGAGTGAAAAGCATATTGTTGGCTCATGTTCAACTTGCTACCTCTCAGGACCACCAGGTGATCCCTAAGTAAGCAGTTCTAAGCTGTGGTTATCAGTGCATTCAGTTCACTAAGGTTCATATGAAATTTTAAGGTAATACTCTTGAGAAGTATCAAAGTACTACAAAAAGAAGGAACACGTTTCATAAAAATTATGAGCTCACAGGGATAGGATCAGTTTTAAGATATTAAAGGAAACCTATACCCTAAATCTAACTAGAGTGATCTAACCAAGGGTCTCAAATGATCTGTGTCATTCAGCTGTCACATGACAAAGTGAAGACACTTTCACTTTCTTCTATGCAGCAGGGGAGCAGCCCTAGCCCAGGAGGTAATAAGGTAACATGCCTTACTTTTGAGGCTCTTCAAATTCAGGGCACCAGAGGAAGTCCAGCTGCCTGGTTTAGTGTGAGGCCACAGATCCTCCATCTCAGTTCATGAGCCCACACCCCCACACTCTGTTAGGAGATCAGGCCAGCTTCTTGCACACGACACAACGTCACTGTATGCCAAGGACCCCGTGTTTGTTGAGATCAGTTCCGAGGAAGGAGGAACTGAAGCCAAGTTACTGGTAAAAATGGAGTGAGGCCAACAGTGTCAAAGATTCAGAAAAAAAAATTCTGGTAAACAAAGAAATAACATTTTCCTCAACTTTCAAATTAAGCATCTTAGAAGACACACTAACAAGAACTTGCAATAACAAGGAAGAGGTTTTATTCTACAATTCTAGAAGAAAAATTTGTAAGCTGAGTAAATGCCTGGGTTCAATACCTTCTGCTGCAGTCAAGCCAAACAGGAGAGCTTGACAAAACAAATAATAATACAGGGGAAGCCATAGAAGATGAACTGTGTGGTTACCTTAACTCTCAACTGCAACGTTTGAGTGCTCTTAAGTCTGCTACAAGCACAACCAAATCAGACTCAACAACTGCCTCTCCTTGTCCCAAGTATACTGTGATCACTTAATGCTATCAGCCATCAAATCCATCCTTATGAAACACTTCCTTCCACCCTGAGTTTCATCACCTGCCTTCTCATTTCCTGAATAAACAGAGCACAGGCAAAGAAAGCTGCTTCCTCTGTTTATGTACTGCTGTGTTCAGAAGGTGGGGGCAAAACAAACCACCAGAAGTTGAAGCACTGAGGAATGAGACTAGCAAACATACCTCACCTAGAAAAAACGTGGAAAGTAAAAGCATAGCCCAGATACCTCAACCATCTTGAGAGTGACAGATGGCAATGCAATGAACGCCAGGGAAAGTATAGCAAGCTTCTGAATGCCCACTGCAGCTCTGCAACTTTAATAATTGCTGCATTAAGCAGGTGTTCCACAGCCTGATGAAAATGAAGGAGTACAGAAGAGGTGATAAGAGTCACCTCTAGGTATCTAGGTTCTGCAATCCTGCCTTTCTTCTAGCAGCACTAGAAGGTTTCTTTCAGAACTGTAAAGGTACTGCCAATAGCCTTCCACACATCCATCCATGTATCTCATCAACTCATGTTTATCTAGAGGTTTGCATGAGAAAACAAGATGCTCCTAGTAATATGTCAGAGTATGTCCATAGGACTTTGTTTCTATCTGCCTTTCCGCTTGAAGGTCTGGCACAGCAGTTGTAAAGAATAGCTGAGGACCACCTCTTAACCTACCTCCCTCCTGAGCATAACATCTTATGTAAACATGAACTGCATCTGCAGCTACACACTCACTAGCACTGACTGGAAACTGCTGCAGGAAACGAAGGGAGTCAAGCCAAGGCAAAAGGAAAAGCAATGTTGTGGTTAAAGGTTTTTCTGAATTGAAAAAGATAAGCCCGCAGAGATGTTTCCACAGACAGGATGGATAGGTGGCAGAACAAGCCCTTCCCTTTCTGATGCCAAAGTGGAAACAGTTGCAGTCCTTACACAGGAGACAGATCTGGATTTCCTCTGCATGTAATTTTCCAAAACAAAATCCAACCTTGTTTTTCCTAATAAAAGAGTATTCTTCTCTTTTCCCCTTGACTAACATCACTTGCAAATACAGAATCAAAGTATTAAAAAGGAAAGGAAAATTAAAAAGCACATTTTCTATTTCAAGCCTGTGAAAAACCCTTTAAGCACATGTCAACTAATTCATTGGGCTGAAAAAGCCTCACTAAGAGGATGCTGAAAACCTGCTGTAATACTTCAATGATGCAGAATACCATCTTCAGTGATTAAACCCTCTAAACATCTTGGTTATGATATAATCATAGATACAGAAATATACCAAGTCTCCTTTGCAGGTCAAGAATACAAGTGACTTAAGGAATAAAATTTCTGAGATCTAGTCTGAGATTAACTACTTGCAAGTAATCATATTATTGTGGATCAATTAATTATCAACTGCTAGATGAAGAGTATGTGACTAGATGAGTGCACTTTACCTACTGCAAATAACACATAAAGTCAGCTGAAACTACTGTAAAGTTTCTGTTTCTCAGAAGCTGTGGTGACTTTGCTTGGACAGAGGCACCATCATGCTGCTGGTTCATTGCCACATGGAAACCTATTGCAGCTCATTTCCTACATTGCTTAAGCAACCACCACCAAGATTCCAGCTTGTCACATTTTCAGAACACGTTGCTAGTCAATCAATCATCAAACATTTTGCTCACTCACATCTTTCTGCAGGATTAAACGCAGTGGATATTTCAAACAGGAGCCTAATGTTTATTCTCATGTACAATTTAGTTTTCTTATCTCAGCAGCAGTGTCTCTTTGTTATATTAAAATAGAGCTGATGACATAAGAAATGCCCTTCATTTGGATTTCTTTTGACTAGTGCTAGAAGGTCGTTTCCACAATTTCAAGATACAGGCTATCTGTATGAGAATTGAAGAACAAAAGGTCAGTGCAGCCTATTGCAATAGGAAAAGCCCTAGAAATTCTAACAAAGCAGCAGCAGGTTCAAACAGGCAGTGAGAGTATCTGCCTTACACATCATGGTTTATTAAAAAGATTTAGAAAGTCTAATTTGGATTTCCACTGCTTATGCCAAGTTTGTTTGTTTGTTTTTCACATTACTGCTTTCCTAATTACAATCAGCCAATGAAGTTAACTTCTGGTTTTTTCGAGGTGTCAGTGCTATTCTACATGTTTGCAATTTAGTATCTTCCATACATTTTTGAGGGTGTTATTTTTCAGTTGGTTTTTGGTTTGTTTTTTTCTTTGTAAAGTTTCTTGGCAGTATTGAGGCAAAAGCATTTGGGGTTTTCTCTGGTTGTTGAAAAACTTTGTTTTGTGGTATTTTTTTACGTCAGTAACAAATACTTCAGCAGCCTTTCTGCAGGCTTAACAAGGATTAGTGCTTTTTGCACAACACCCAAGTCTGTCTTCTCAAGCTACTGAGTAGCTGCTGATCATCTTGAATAGAGAACTTCAAGAACCAATTAAAGCACTTAAACAATACAACCTGAGTCACTGGAACTGTAAAATATTGTCACATTTCAGACTTGGCAAGTGACCTAGCACTAGATCTTGTTTCCCCACCAATTCAAACTACATGCTCCCGCACAGCATCTCTTTGGGCCATGAGGAACACCTAGCTTACTACCACAATCAGCTCTGGAAAAGATGCAACTGTTCATCAAATGACAACTTTCCTGCAATTCACAGCCCTCAGAAATCAGCTCAATATCACTGCCTCATGTAAGTTAGGCAACTGCTCACACTACTTGCAACTTACATAATAATTTTTGCCAGAGCTGAAAATTGAAGCCAAGCCTTTAACAGCTCAAAGCCAGCTCTCAAGCACAGGAGTTACACATGTTTGTTCCCAAAGCTATCCCATTTCTGAAGAGTAGAATGCTTTTTGCTCCCAGTTCTGGGAGGAAACCAAGATTCTCAGCAGCAAGAGCCCCATATTGTCAGAATACCTTTAGTGTTTGCTTCAGGGACCAATATAGAAGATACTAAATCCATTCAGGCAGAAAAGAAATATGTGTCATGGTTGGGATAATAGGGTTCTATTCCTTGACAGCCAGGAAATGGTTATAGGGTCACATCATGCAGCACAGACAGGAAAACAAAAGTCTTCACATTTCCTTGGAAGTTCTTTAAAATGCTTCTGAGAAGAAAACAAGAGAGAAAAAAAAGCTAACTTCTTAGACAAAGAATGATTCCACTCAGGGCCAAACAAATATTGAATGGACAAGGCACCTCCTCCTGCACTACCAGCCCATCTGCTCAAGTACTGGGAAATTTCTTTGCCCTAAACCAGGTTCACATGGCCATCAGATAGCATGAACATGAGATTTAAGGTGAACATTAACCTCTTAGATCTGCAATCCCATAGGATTGTTTGATATAAAGTTTTGAAACCTGGTTCCCCACCATTCTCTATTCACCCCCTCAATATTCAGCTAGTTAAGAGAAGTCAAAATGGCATGGTGCAGATTGCAGATGTTACAGTTTGGGAGCTCAGGGACAGACAAGAGATGCAAGTGCCTAGAAGGAAGGGTGCAATATTTGTCAGCTCCAACAAATTCCGTTTAACAATAAATAAAGAATACTTCCAAGAAAGAATGTATTCATTATTGTAAGAGAAAAAACACATCCTTCCCTTCACAGCATTACCTCATTCCAATATTGTCACCAAGCCTGACAAGAGCTATCAGTTTAATAGCATTTACAGTTTACATTCACATTGAAAATCACACACAAGACCATGATAACATTATATAACTACCAAGATGATATTAGCATAAAGCAACTCAATACCCTATATCTTTTCCCCTTGCAGTTAACTGCACCTTTAAGTATCACATTACACGTTTTATTCCCTTGAAGGCAGCCTGCACTTGTTATTTCCAACTCCAGTATTTACAAGAAGAATGAAGCACTCGTTTCCATACCTCAGGATGCAAAGGAAGCCAGGCAGCAACAGCTCAGAGCTTTAACTGAACAGAAATGTGTCCCAGCTTATTCATAGCCAAGCATCTGCTTCCTGGGGCACATCTCACCTCCAAAGCTCTCCCAGATGTCACACTGCACTCAGATGTCAGGAGGAAAACTGAACAGACCCATTGAGATTTCCTGCAGGAGAAGCTGCAAGAATAACTGGCACTCCATGTTTCCAACCATGTGCTGGGCTAGAAGCAGTGACTGGAGAACTCTCCTGTTCTGCATTTTCTTTCCATTATTAACAGTCCCAGACTGAATATCCAAAACCAGTGGTCACAGACAGAATCAGTCAACTTCAGCAGGTGCACTGTACTTACCTATAGAGGGCTTAACTTATAAAAACTCTGATGTTTCCAAGAAGTTTTGTAATTAACATGTAGTTGAATAAAGGTTTTGTTGGATTGTAAACTCTTGGGTTGTTTGGTTTGGTTTTGTTTTCCAAAACTGTCAAGCAAAAGGCAATTAAAGCAACAAATGTGCAGAGCCCCTTAATCTCAAAAATATCTAGGCATGCACAAACTTCCCCATAAGAAAGGATTTTGTTCCTTTGTTTTGCAGCCCTCAACAGAATTCAGAGAAGGATGAGCTGTCCTCTCCTAATGATCACATTGGGAGAAAAAATATGATAAGCCAGCAGTTCTTAATGCAATGGCATATTTTACACTCCCATTATAGCTTTTTTAGAAAGTCTGTGATATTCATAACTCAAGATTTTTCATATCCAGATTGTCTGCAACACACACAGAATATGAAATTAAGACCTGGTAATTCTAAGAGTGCTATTAACTTCATAAAATCCAGATTTGAAGTGAATAGTTGCTTGGATAATTCAATGCCATTTATAAGCACCAAACTGCAAAATAACTGAGAAGCTTATTCACTGCAAACACCTAAGCTAAGCTCACAAGCATTCCAGTTACATCATGAAGGAACAAGCCAATTTCCCCCCAGAAGAAAAGCACTGTGCCAACACTTCACATAAAATGAGAAATTTATTGTTTCCAAATGTTGATAAGTATAATTAACCTTCATAACTCTGTCTTTGGCCTTCAACATTAAAGCTGAATTCAGCTTGAAAACCAATTAAAATGCTAAGCAGTCTACTCACTTTTGAGACTGGAGAATGGCACACTGCATTCCATTTATTTATTTTTTTTTTAAGTGAAGTACAAGTGTCTCAGACACTTCCAAGAATCTGTTAGTTGTTTTAGTGAGAATCATAATTCGTTTCAAAAATCACATTTTAACAAGAACTGAATAATTCTCCATTAATAACCTGACATTTAAAACTGATGAAGGCAACTCTTTGATCCTAGCAAAACTGGAGGGTGGTGTTGGTCTTTTTTTTTTAAAAGGATACAGTGTCTGGTAGGCTATCAAGTTTAATTTTATGTTATCTGTAACATCCAATATTTATCATATAAATAAGGGACAGAACTCATTCTTAGCTTGCATGGCATAGTTCACACTCACAGACTTTATATTCCTCCTCCAATAAGATATCTTCATTCCTTCTGCCTTTTGCATCAATTATCAACTAAGAAAGCTACTTGAAATTTGTGCTGACAAAGCTACTTTTCCTGGGGTTGCCATTTTTAAACTAGCAGAACAAGATGGACCTGGAATTCTCATTTTCTCACTAATTCTTTCCTAGATGTGAAAAGCATGGAAAAATCTGGGCTGTGAATAGCATTAAAATTGTTTTCCTTATTGAGGAAAAAGTATTTAGCAATGTTACAATGGGTTTACATCCTCTTAGAAATGAAAAAAAAACGTTAACCTGCAGTGAAATTCAGATACAGGTAGATCTCTAGATGATTGTCAGCTTCTTTTCAACCCCTGGGTTTTGTTGCAGTTGAGATAATCACCGTATTAATCTTTTACCACACCCCTGAATAAGGAAGGGAATAGATGATTATAGTCATACCCATAATTAATGAAAGGAACAAAAGATATTAGCCTGGTGTCCAGCCCCCTTGCAGGAGCCTTTCAGAGTACCCAGACTCCAGACAACAGCTATTTTGCATGACAAACACTGTCACAGATGCAGACCACAAGCACTCTGTTGTTTTGCTTAAAAGTAAATGATTCTC
>JAOEGS010018183.1:0-12240 GCA_025447755.1 Corythornis vintsioides | reverse complement strand
CTATTTTGCATGACAAACACTGTCACAGATGCAGACCACAAGCACTCTGTTGTTTTGCTTAAAAGTAAATGATTCTCGTTCCTGGCTTCCACACTCTCCCATTTATGCTTGACACTGATACCACTGTATATTTTAAACCAGGTATGAGATTCTGCTCTTTTAACATAACATTTTTTCCATGCTATTGAGTAGGAGGCTCTCATGACAACAGAAGAAAAATCTGCACCTCTCTATAGTTTGTGCCATTATAGTTTTAGTGGCATTCATTTTTAAACTTTTTTAATATTAAAATTTCTTATCAAATATAAGATATATATAATATACCTTAGCAAATATAGTTGCTCGGGTATTTAGTCAAGTTCGAATTAGCTATTCATTCTGAAAGCAGATCCTTCACGAAGCAGTTAAAAGTCATAATCATCTTCAAGTCAAGACACATTTCAAGCACTGAACTCCTACCAGGAGTGACCCTGATGCTCAGTTTACCCTTGCCAGCTCTTGTACAGCTGTGCTGTAGATGGCAGTGTTTGACTCAGCTCAGCTCTGAGCCTTAACCTAGGGCTAAGTGCAGAATGCACAGTAAAGTTGCTTCAAGAATCTTCAGCTTAAGCATGTTCAGAACATGCCACATGTAGTAAGAAAGTATGCAAGATGTATTGATTTGAAAAACAAAATCTTTGTCCCTTCTGACAATTACCTTAAGATATATATCATAATGACAAACTTTTTTTTAAGTTACTGCAGGTGCAAAAATATTCTTAAGAGATCCACAATATGCTGTTTCTGCTTAGCAGACCTGACAGGTTCTCCCAGGACACGATGAAAGCTTCCCATTGTAATGCTCACAAATTAGAACCCATAAAACCCCTGCATTTTCACTGCCTCTGAAAAAGGACAGCCTGCTTCCTACAAGATCAGTAATACTGTCATCACCACTCAGCAAAACATTTGCTGGAAACTACAAGAGGCAGGAGTGATGGAGGAGGAGCAGGAGCCAAGACACAGTAACATGGCACCTTTGTTAAGTCTGCAAACATCAAGTCCAAGGCTGTGGTGGTCAGCAGACTGGTATCCCTGCATTCCACCAGAGTCAGCAGTAAGGCTCCTAGAAATGTTGGTCAAGCAAATAAACTTTGGCTGATAACAACCTCCCTAGACACAGTACTGGGAGGAGTGTGGTGTTACTATTTTTGCTTGCACAGTTTATGCTTGAAGTAGTTTGTTTGGGGAGATGTTTGATGACACAACCACCTTCACTGGTGTTTTTCCCACTCAGTTACAACAGCATGATCTTTGCAAGTTAAGGAGCAAAGATGGTCATGCACAGCAGTCAAGCAGAGACATTTCAGTTTTCACAACAGCAAAATATGTTGGTAAGCTCAGACCAGTCAACACCTGTGCTTTGCTCCAGAAAAAGTAAAACAGAACAAAGAACACTGCTAGGTTTCCAAGTTGCTAAGGCAGGTAGGATAAGAACAACAAATACACTACTGTATGATTGATGAAAGAAGAAAAAGTTGCATGGGGCTGAAGATAAAACTATTATGAACACAGAAGAGGGTAAGGCAAAGTCACATGTGACTTTTAGCTACTGCAGCCTTCAGTGGTAACAGAAAAGCCCCCTCATCTGCCCCCCCAAGGCTCAACTCTTGGGACCTCTGACACTGGAGAATGAGATCAGGATTCTGTGAGGTCTCTCACATATCAACTTAAAACCCTGATAGCAGCCAGACACCTTCCTTCAATCAAGTCTTCTCCCAAGATATCACACATATGAAATTCATTCAGCAAATACTTTCTGCTACTCTGTCATTCAAAAAAAAAAAAAAAACCAACCCACACAAACACCAAAATAAAACTCAAACAAAACAATGGCAAACCCCAAAAGACTCAACTAAAACCAACCTGTCTTCCATCCATCCATCCATCCATCCATCCATCCATCCATCCATCCATCCAAGATTTAAATTCAGATTCAAATGTCATCTCTCTCAAAGTACTGAACTACATCACTACATTCAGCAAAATCTCTCTCCAAGTCAAGAGCTTGCTCCTACAACACTTCCCCCAACACCTTAAAGCCGTATGAATCACAACAGATGCTACTCATCTTGGAAGAGAGATAACCCAAGCTTCTTAAGTCTGTGTTTTTAAGATAGAAGCATCTGTTCAGGAAGCACTTTACATTATAATCACCTACAAAAAAAAAAAAACCAAAAGACTACCAAGCTGATGAAATGAAATTTATTGTTAACACTGGAAATAAAATAATTTTTGTAAAGCCACAGAAATGCCTTCACAAAAGGTTGGCTGCCAGACAATTCTGTATTCAGATTTTTTAATTAAAAGCTCATTGTCTTTTGTCTATATTCTCAGGAGCAACACAAAGTCAGGTTACCCTTTACAGTATTTACTTAATATCTAGCAAGTCTTAGCTTTATGAAGTTTAAAAATAGAAAGAGAAAAATAAAAGAACCAGAAGCTTGAGAGGCCTGAACCTCCCATGGCTACTCAGCAATATTGAGTGACCATGGTTTACAGAGCAGTTACTGGGCTCTTTCTCCAAAAGCAGCCTAAGCCATACAGTACCCTACATTTTTTCTGCTGGATCTTCAATAACCTGGCATGCACAAGGTATTGCTGCATGTTCTACTGAAGAACAAATGTGTTAAAACAGAACTAAATTATTTTTAACTGTGCACAGCATGAGAACTGTCATGCTGGTAAGAATTTCAGAGGCATAATGAATTCTTGTACCTGCAGTAAGAGGCAGGAGGACTCCACAATTTATTATACAGAATAGTTAAGGAAGAGAGTTCAGAAATTAATCCATGTAAGGGAACAAAGAAGAACTGCAATGTAGGAAAATAAGCAGAGCAACATCTGCAATATGTTTTTTGAAAGTTCTGTTGGCAAATATTTCATCTATATAGGATGTAAAGATAAATAATTTATTCTCTTATCAAATGAAAGGCTACAGGTGATACTTGGAAGCATTCTTAGAAGAGAATAAATGAAACAACAGAGCTGAATGTTGACTTTTGCCTTATTCTATTCATGTCCTTATTCCCACTGTGCTGCTTATATAACAATCAATAAAATTGAGCTTATCTCATTATATTTACATTACAATATAACACAAGTCCTATTCGTAAGAGGGTTTTGGTTACAAACATCTGTCAGTCACAAAGTTCCTCAAGATGAGCAAAAAACAGACAGTTTTCTTCATTACATAACTTGATAACTAATAAAATTCTAGTCACAAATTATAAATTTTAAAAATCTGCTCTGGTAGCTTTTTATTAACAAAAATAAATACTTATATTCAATAAATGCTATGACATACACACATTGATTTATTGTGCTTGAAATAAAAAGATCACCTGCCAGACCTTTAATCTTTTTGATATATATCAAGCTCTGTTTGGGAAGAAAGTAAAAATCAACAGTAAGATATACAAGGACAACTTTAAGTTCCCAGAAGATAAACACTGGTTATACGCCAAACACGGAGAACAGAAGTTTGTTTTAATTCAACAAGAACATGCCTCTTAAAACCAAAGTGGCACAATTTGTAACCTGTGATCTGACAGTGACCACAACAGAGGCATTCTACAAATTTCAAAACCAAAACAAAGCAAAAGCACCAAAAAAGAAATCCTCTCACACCACGGGCCTCATTTCCTTACACTGCTTCTTAGTTTACATCCAAAGAAGGAATGTTTGCCTGTTCCAAGCTGAGAGCCAAACAAGAGCTGATGACACCGAAACAAACTGATGATTAAGCTTAAAAGAAAATATTTTTGTTAGGCATAGAGAGCAACCCGAGCACTGTTCTTTAAAGCACTGACAGTAAGTGTGTCTAGTTAATGTTTAATTCAAGTAGCTCACATGGTACAGACTCATCTGTACTCTGGGCTTTATTCTTCACCAGTTTTCCCCCCTGGTTTTACAGGGCAGATTGTCGTTCTCTGGGCTGTTCTCCACTTCCATTAGCATGTATAAATTTTCTACACAGCTTCTTTGTCTCTGCAGGCTTCCTTTTTTAATGAAAGAATAACTATTTTTTCCCATCAAGGGAAAATGTTCATTCTTATTATTTCAAAAATCTGTCTTAAAACTTCTCTCAGTCATTTGGTGCATTATTCAAATAGAATACTCATTTGTATAGAGGAGGTTTCTTTTAGCTTGTAAATATCACAAGCCTTAAACCCATGTAATCCCCTCATGATTTTCTATCACTGGTATTTTTATGTAATTGTTTGCATAAAGGTTTATCCAGTGCCTTTTCAAGGCAGCACGGGTTAGTTACAGTTAAGTTTAACTACAATCATATTTTTAAGCTAAAAAACAAAGTACTGTTTTCAAAAACAAGTGGCAAATCTTTAGAGGTAGATTAGTGTGGGGCATTTAATTCTGCATATGAAACACTGGAAAGATTCAAATGTTATCTTATTGGCTTCTCTCTACAATCACAAAGATTGCATTTCAATTACTGGTGAGATTTTTATGTGATCACAAACGAAACGTTACAAAATTGTAATTTCAGTCCAGGAAATATGTATTGTTGCATGAAGGTTTCAGCCTCCAAAAGTCACAACGGACAGGCTGGCAAAATCTTCAGTGTAAATTTTGAAGCCAGAATTACTGGCTTAGAATTGCAACTTCTTTATTTAAAAAAAAAAAACCAAAACAAACCACTAATCAAGGCAAAGAAGCACCTCCAGAATCCACAATCTGCATCATACAGATTAATCAGAGTTGCTTTGCTTATCCTCATAAAAAGCTGCTTTTTCTGAAGGAGGCTGCAAATCACATGAAGGACCTCGGGTCACAGCTGCCCCTGCCACGGTCAGCCCAGCAGCGAGAGCCCCGTGCTGAGGGTTCCAGCAGCCCCCTGCAGGAGGCTGGCTGCTTCTAACCTAACATCAGTGCCCTTTTTTATATGCACAAGTATTTCCATGCACACATGCAAATTATGTCCTACAGGTTAAGCCAGTCCTTGCAGTAAAGCACATACTACACAGGCACTGTCTGCATCACACACAGACAGCACACAACACTGTCTGTTCAACACAGGCAAGCATACTGCTGCAACAAAACAACCCAAAACACGGCCCCCTCCTCCAGCTAGTAGTGCTCCACAGCATTTGAGCTATTGGGAGGGAATACAAGGTTATCATCATGCCCTCTTCTAAAACTATAATCTTCTGAAAACAGCTAAATCCATGATTAGTCAGGCAGTGCTGGTACATGAAATGAGACAGAAAACTCCCTGCAGCAATTTTAACCATCATCTGGGTAGGAGACCAAGTCAGAAGAAAGGTGGTCAGGAATAAAATAGGAACAGGCAAGTGGAGCTGGAGTTGCAGGAGAAAGTAGACAACTCGGATATCACTGGAAAAAAACAGTAATGCCAGATGTCTCTCCCTCCATAAAACTAACAAGCAGAAGGCTCTCACCATCCTACCAGAAGAATGGAAGATGGTTTGGACTTCTTCTAAAACCATTAAATCATACACCTATCTATTCAGCTGAAAAGAGGTCCATTCTCTGAAGTGCTTGCTTGACTTGCCATGCTCTCTTCACCTGAAGAGAAAAAAGCCTGAAACGAAGCTTCCCTGGTCATCCACACCACCTCCACCCAGCACCACTCCTAGCAATTACCTTCAGTTTAGCTCCCAGTTGTAATTCCACAGAGCCAGTGTTCAGTAAAGCACACACACAGCCCCAGCAGCCAGGGTGCATGTGGAGACTCAGCCAAGGAGTTGGCTCTGCTGCCATCTTCCCATACAAGAATCACCGAGGTTATCTCTGCCTGGCTACAAGGTGGGAGATACCTCAGTGGTAAGCTGCCTAAGAACAGACAAATAAATGACTCCATCAAGTGAATGAGGTGCCTCGTTTTCATGCTACACACACACAAGGGTGGGGATGGGGGGTTCACACCCAGAGTGAGGCACAAGCAACATCCACTGCATTATACACATTCAGGCGTAATGTATTTGTTTCAATCTAAATATTTTCCATGCATCCTGCAGTCAGTTTCACTACTCTGTGGATATCTAATGGCTCAGTTCAAAGACAAACCTGTGACTGCTTTCCACTGGAAAAAACCCTGAAACATTACAAGAGCTCTCAATTACACAGAAGAAACTGCCATCAAAAGCCTTATAATGGAGCTCTTATCACACAAGGGTAAAGTCACACAGAGAAGGAGACTAGTGATTTTCTACAGCCATGTTAAATATTTGTTTCAGGCTGTAGCTGTTCTTAGGCTAGTTCTCAAGTGACACACAATAGTAAACCCACCCTCCTGGTACAGTATGGTGCTGAAGGATTCCACTCTCACAGTTGCAAAACAACGAACTGCAGTCCATGCAGGCTGGATGGTTTCATGTCTGAACAATCTCCCAGCCCTCCCTTCCGTGTGTAAGAACAGCATTTGCTTTATGCAGTGTAAAGCTTCACAAGTTGCACTAAAATCTCCACAGCCAACAAACTGCCCTCTCCTCCTGGCAGCACCAGGCTCCCAGCACATGCAGAACAAGACTACCCTGCTCTCTCCATCACCCATCCCTGCACACAGATGAGCACCCCACAGCAGGTCCCTGACACAGCCACTCTGACACAGCTCTGGAAGGAGCAGTTTGCACAGGGGGTGACAAACTTGTGCAGATTTATTTCAAAGGCTTTGAGTGAGTGAGAGCAGCATGTTTCCCTAACTACAGGCATCCACTTTCCACTATTGGTATCTCCTGACAAAATGGGCCATGGAGGGCCTCTCATGCTGTGGCTTTTAAGCAGGTATTTACATCAGGATTTACCATGCAAGAATAAAGAAAAAATATGTAATTTCATACTTAAAAGGTTTGGGTATGAGGATAAGTAGTGGCAGATACGAGTAATCTTTTCCACTGTAGTCCAACTAGCCAAGGGAAGCTAAGCCTTCAAGCAAACAAGTTTCTTAATTCAGGGCCACTAAAGGAGTATTTAATCATTGATTTATAGCATCATCATATTTTTCGACCTTGCAAAGAATGTAACATCATAAAATCTGAATATATATGAATTAAAAAAATATATCAGTAAAAGTAATATCTAAGCAAGCATTACACATATTTTACCTAAAAAGTATTCACTGCCTGTAAAAGTATCCCTTTTAGTATATGTCTAAACAATAATTAGGAAAAAAAAATAAAAAATCAACATATATTGCTGTGTACCTGGCAATAAATGTTCCATGAATCTTAAAATGTCACATTTCTCCTTTGGAATACAGCCAGGAGTCTTTTATAATTCATGAACTAGACACAAACTGAACCTCCAATTCACTAAACAAATTGCCTATCAATAATATAACACTAACTAGCATAATCTAATTATAAGTAATAAGCTGTTTGCCTTAACACACCGTATCATCTATAACAAATATATCTAGAGGCTCTTCTTGAGGAAAAATATGCCAACCACTAAGACAAAGCCCTCTGTAGTTACTGAAAAAAAGACCTGCTATACATGAGACAAAGGCAGGTTTGGAATGAAGCTTCTGCCATTTAAAGAGTCCAGTAAATAATTTACAGGTGTTACTCATTACTTGGGAGAGGAAAATAATTAGAAGTATCTTTTAATTTATTAACATACTCTTTAGATAAATAAAGCACTGCTAAGATAAGTAAAGCCCAAACCACAGTCAAATACCCAACCCAGTTTACTGGACCACCTCCTTACTGTCCACTTTAAACACAGGAATATTAAAACCAACCTATTTTCTTCTGATGCATAATTCCATAAATAGCTAAAACGGTGACTCAAAAACTCACCTATAATATGCATGCTTGCCTATGTTGTGCAAGAACACTAAACTCAGTAAAATATCTTTTCACATGTTTAAATGACCAGTAGCATTGCTGTGCTCCCGAGTCCAAGACTTTTTCAAAAGCAACCCACTGGTCTTTGAAAATAACCTAAATACTCTGGCTTCGGTTTGCAGGCAAGGAGAAGATAACGCTGGGGGAAACAAGCTGTTTTCCCTTATCTCAACTGAAGAGTCCTATTAAGAGCTGCTGCAGTACCACAACACAAACACTGGGTGACAGGATTATTGCACTGGAAACGCACAGAGAGCATACAGAGAGCATACAGAGAGCATATGAATTAGCCCAAGCTTAGACACAATGAGAACACTCAGATGGATGAATGAATGAATGGTTGAATGAAAAAAAAAGAGGAAGATCAGACACACACACTCCCATTTTGTGCCAAAGTCCTGTAACATGAAGAACATTCAAAGACACAGAGCATTTTTAGTGCATGAAGCATCAGTGCTGCACCCCGTGCTGAGGGCACAAGCTGAGATAAAACCTCACATCCACAATTAAGAATGCGAGGAAAATGAGGCTTATTTATTCCCCTCCTAACACCAGAATTCCAAGCTGCTTCCTCAAAATTAGAATCTTACTTCCCAAATGCCTCTCTGACCATCTGTCAAACACTTCTAGCTGCTCTCAAGAGGCTTCTTACGCTGCTAGATACGTTACATCTGCAGCAGATTTTCGTGTTGTAGGGTACAGATGGGATAAAAAACTGTTTTGTAACAAACATAGCAAAATACTGCACCGGATTTCAACTGTGTCCAATCCAGAACCAGTTACTCTGAATAAAACACTTATGACTAATGTAGCTATTGCTAATTGGTACCCTACAACCAGCACTGTTTCCTGAACATCCCCTGCTCAGTTCATGGGGTTCAGCACCATACACCTTCCCTTTACAAGGCAATGTCAATCCTCAAAATGTCAAGCTTCCCCAAGTCTCTTTACTATGGTGTGGAATTACAAAAATTCATTAACTGAGATGAACTGCCAGAAAAGCTAGAACTTGCTGTTGCCATGAGCTGGCCAAGTGTTTCTTTTCAGACAAGAAAAGCTTGAGCTGCTCCTGAGCAGCTTGAGCTACTCCTACTGTGTCTAAATTAATGGAGTTTCTAAGGTGGAGACACAATCTTCTTGATCAGAAGTTAATTTATAGAAACATTCCCAAAATGAAGCATTCTTCAAGTCCAGGGTAAAGTAGCCCACAAAGCATCAACAACATATCTCCTCTACTAATTCCCAGTATCATGAATGTTAATTTTTCAAATTAAATTACTAATTTTTTTTCTAGAATTAGACCTTTCAACCTCTAGAAAACTTGTGAAAGGACACATCTCAGTATTTGCTCACAGGTTTTCAATGAAAGCAAGAGGCTTACAAAGCCCTTTACACTGCTCCAGCTGAAGACTCTGAGCATGTCTCTCCACTCTGTATTAGTGATGAGCTGTAGGCAATATATTCTGAACCTTATTACCATATTCTGTATATTTCTGAACCATATCAGCATCAACTCCCTGTTGTAATAAAATTATAAAGGTAAAGGCTGTTTAACAAAATTTAAAAGCTATATTAATTGAACATCATTATGACCACCTCAGTATAGGAGAAAAAAAAAAAAAAGATAGTTCACTCAGTAAGAAATTGTTCAAGCATTTACAAGAAGTATTTTTTATTTCCTTCCCAAGTCATGGTAACAGCCTAGGTGAAGATTATGCTGTTTCATTTCCTGTTAAAATAGGGACCACACAAATACTCTCCCCTGCAGGCTTCAGGAAACAGAAGTTAGGTGAAATGGTGAAATGCAGTGTGGAGGCAGGTGGTGTAACAGCAGTGAGTGAAGAGATGAAAGCCTACTAACTGACTTGACACAGCTCATTAAAACTTGGCTGAGTGCTCCATGCAAATATTTATTGGATGGAGAGGGGGCTGGAACACAACTACACAGAATACAAAACATGCACCTAGTTTCCTGGACTAGGTAATTGTACAAACATTCTTTGAAAGCATAAGCTCAGACAAGAGAAAAAGGCTAAGTACTGCATTACCCAAGAACCTTGCTGATCAACAGGATTCTATGTTTTTTTAAAGCAATCTAAAAAGGAATGATATAAACTAAACTAAACGTCTTCCCCCCAGATTTCCTCCTAGTCATTTCAGCGTTTTGTTTTCCTTTGGAGTAAAACCCTGTGATGACACAGTAAACACTAATGAAAGAACAGGAATACATCAGTCTGATTTTCTGCCTAAATTCAATTCCTTGTAAAAGGTGTAAAAGCCCAACATTTATTCCTGCAATATGAGAATATTCCTCCTTATGTTTAACAAGCTTTAATGACCATTTATAAAACAGAGTTTGAAGCACCTCAGAACTTTGCTTTTGTGACAGAAATACGAGCTAGACAGCCCTTTACTGAAACAACAGGTTTTAAACAGATCTGACATGCTTAAAAGGAGCTCTTTCCCCGACACATGATTGAAGCAGGAACAAGATCTACTCATTTCTAGGTCTAAGCCATACCAGTCTCAACACCTGCAGTTTACTTACAACATCTTCACAACTCTACAACAATAGGAAGGAAAAAAGCCAAGGAGCCCGCAAGTGACCACATTCACACCCCCTTCTCAACTAGTTTCGATTTTGAAGTAGATTGTGTTAGATCTGCATCTGGAAAGGTGAGGTCTGTGGCAGACTTTTATAAAGTCACGCATTTGCAAAACACATTCCTGCAACGTGCAGAAGCTTTGATGAAAAACTAGGGCACTTCTGAAACAACAAACATCATGGGAAGTTTGCAGGGAACCCTAAAGTGAAATAACACACAAAATTTCACCAGTCCCTTCTATTTCACTGGATAGCCAACAAGTGAAATCATGTTCTTCTCCTTTTCTTCCCTTCATTTACAACTAGTACTATAGCAACTCTAAGCTCTCAGGTGAAGAACAGACTTGACAAAGTCAAGTCGGCAACAACACTCCAAACATCCTTCTCCTACTGCCCACATTTGTTGTGGACTCACAACTCACTATCACACGGTGTCTTTTAAAAACTTTAAAAATGAGGTTGATAGTCAAAAAGGCAGGGCCTCAACTGGGCTGTTAACACTTAATGAATCAAACATTTACATTTTGTGTGGATACGCTGGAATGAGTTAAGGAAAACTGCAGATGAAAATCAGCAGGTTTCCCGTTCGAGTCCCAAGAGCTCTGCTGTGTCTGGACGGTAGCTCACAAGCAGCAATATTACACATCACAAAGATCTTCAGTGACACAGAGGAATCGCAAAGCTCCCGTTCTGAAAGGTGGAAAGCAAGCACTTCTCTAAGATACGTTTTATGAAGAATGTAATTTCAGGCAAATGTCTGAAACTCATCTTAATTATCACCAAGTACGGCAAAGAAAATACAAAGGCATTCTTCTGGAAGAGAGCCATTTATAAGGCCTGCTAATAGAGATGCCGAAGAGAGACTGGCAACAGTCAGGGGCCAGCGACAGCAGGGATTTGGGTTTCATTCCCCAAGGCATTACTCAATCCGAAGATTATTTTCCCAACGGGAGGGGAATGAGGTTCCTGACAGTCAAAGGAGCTAAAGTTTAACAGCCTTCGGTAGCTCACCCGAGTGTTTTCAAACTCTGCCTTGGGGACCCTCGGGGGCCCGAGGTGCAAGCAGGGCAATAAACAAGAGCAAGTTGATCGTGAAGTGGCTTCAGCGTCCCGAGCCGAGCGGAGCCGCCCGGCTTCCCTGCAGGTGCTGCGCTCCGAAATCAACCCCAGCTGCCGCACACCGCTGAGCCGCCACCGCAACGCCCGAGCCGCCCGCGGCGTGCGGAGAGCTCCGCTGCCCCGCAACCAGGCGTGACCCGAGCCGAGCCGTCTGGGGTCCGGCAACACACACACACACACACACACACACACACACACACACACACACGCACGCACGCACCCCGAGCAGCCGCAAGGCCGAGCCACGAACGCAGACCCCGGGGGGCTCCAAGAACCCCTCCCCTCCAGCCCAGCAGCCCGCGGGGAGGCGACACACGGCAACGCTCAGCGACGCCGCGACACCTCCTTCTGCCGCCGCCGGGTACCCGAGCGGCATCACGACCCCCCGTCCCCCACCGCGGTGGTTGCGGCGCTGCCCCGCGATCCCCGGGGCTGCGGCACAGGAGAAGGCTCCGGCCCAGTACCCGACGGGGCACGGGTCCTCTCCTCTCCATCCTCCCGCCGGTCCCGCTCTCACCTCTCCCCGCAGCCGGGTCAGGCGAAAGGCGCGGCGCGGGCAGGGTTGCGCCCATCCCACAGCAGCCAGGAGAGTCCTCCCAACCGAACACTTTGAAGTGACACAGTGATGTGGAGGAGGGAGGGTGG
>JAOEGS010018182.1:2226-12697 GCA_025447755.1 Corythornis vintsioides | reverse complement strand
GAGGTGAGGCTGATGGGCCTGTAGTTACCCGGGTCCTCCTTTTTGCCCTTTTTAAAGACTGGGACAACACTGGCCTTTATTCCAGTCCTCAGTCACCTCTCCTGTTCTCCAGGGCCTTTCAAAAATGATGGAGAATGGTCTAGTAATAACCTCTGCCATCTCTCTCAGCACTCATGGGTGTATCCCATCAGGGCCCATAGACTTGTTGATGTCCAGTTTGCTCAAGTGGTCTCTAACCCAAGCCTTTTCAACTGAGGAAAGAACTTCCTCCCTCCAGACTTCATCTGTGATCTTGGAGACCTGGGACTCCTGGCAGCTGACCTTAGAAGTAAAGATCTAGGCAAAGGTGGCATTCAGTAACTCAGCCTTCTCTATGTCCTCGGTCACCAGGGCACCCACTTCATCCAGTAGTGGGCCCACATTACCTCTAGGCTTCTTTTTGCCTCCAACATACTTGTAGAAGCTTTTCTTGTTGACCTTGACCTCCCTCGCTAGCTTGATTTCAAGGGAGGCCTTAGTTTTCCTTGTTGCATCCCTGCATCCTTTGACAACCTCCCTGTATTCCAAGTGGTCTGTCGCTCCTTCCATGTTTTATATATTTCCCTCTTCAACTTAAGTTTTACCAAGAGTTCCCTGATCAACCATACAGGTCTTCTAACTCTCTCACTAGATTTCCTGCTCTTTGGGATACACTGATCCTGAGCCTGGAGGAAATGGTGTTTGAATATTAGCCAGCTTGCTTGGGCCCCCTTGCCCTCCAGAGCCCTGTCCCATGGGACTTTTCCAAGCAGTTCCCTGAGAAGGCCAAGGTTGGCCTTTCTGAAGCCCAGGGTAGCAATCCTGCTTGTGGCCCTGTGCCTACTGCCTGCAATTCTAAACTCCACCATCTCATGGGGTCTACAGCCAAGGGTGCCTCCTACCTTCATACCCTCATCCAGTCCCTCTTTGTTGGTCAGTACAAGGTCCAGCATCACTCCTCTCCTTGTTGGCTCCTCCAACACCTGCATTAGGCAGTTATCATCAATGCTCTGGAGGAAACTACTGGACTGAATGTGCCTGGATTTCTGTGCCACACCATCCCTCTGGGAAGGCCCTGCAAAGGAGAAACACAAGACAGCTTTGGATGTTTTGAATTCTTCACAGCTTTTAATAGCAATGTAACACCAGAGCAGCTTATCTAGATTTTTGATTTATCATAAAATTCCAGAAAGTTTGGTATAAGAAATTTCAATAAAAGCTTTAACTTTCCACTAGCAATTTCAAACTCCGAATTAACATGGAGATAACTGTAAAGTCGTTGTCCTTTATTAATCTCCTGCCTTTGAGTAACAGCAATATTTAACACGAATGATTCCTGTACTTTTTGGTTTTTTCTTCTAATGAGAAAATTACAGCAAATTATCTGGATATTGGAACCCGAAGCAGCTGAGAATGAGGAGATAATACTGAGCATGCAGTCACACCACTGAGAGGTTTAAGCAAAAACTTGCTGAGGAAAAAATGCGATATGAGGCAGGAACAAGCACTGGGAAACATAAATGCGCTGGCGTGCAGCACCTGGGTCAGAACCAAAGCAAGCAGCTTGCCAAGTGCTTCTTGGACAACAAAACTATCCTGGAATGTCATGAAAAATGTTTCCAGTGGAAGAAAAGCTGCCATTTTCTCCAGACTTTGTACATTTCTGTCAATCTAACCAATCTTTAATGCCACTTTTATATTGTTGATGGCTACTGACCCATGGGAAAAGAAGAAAAAAAAAAAGAAATTATGAATCTGAATTATGTAAATGATCCATCCCACTATTACAATGGTAAATCCTTAAACATATACTTGAGTGCCAGAAGATAAAAGCACAGACACCTTATAAAGTGCTTTTTTTTTGTCTGTTGGAAGCTTGAAAATAGGACGTTTTCTTATAAAACCTCCTTTTCCACTCACACCTGTGCCAAAACCCAGTCCTTGCTTCCTGTGTCCCCAAACTGTCTTTCTGTTTGAGCGCAAGACATTCCATACAGGTAGTATGCAATGGATGGATTTTTCTTGCATTACTAAGGTTTTTTTCCAGCACACTGTTCAGTAATCCCCTTCTCCAAGGATTTATGCCCATATTCCAAACTTCAAAGCCACAGTAAACAGGTATTAAATAATATTGTAAGGTAAACTGCCAGAAAAAAAATGCTTTTTTTTTTCCTCTCTGAATACATAAATATGTACATAAAAATAACAAATCGCTCAAATTTGGATATGATAAAAATAAAAACAAACAACAAGCCACATTCACTATTGCCTTTTAAAATAGATAAAGGTGAGAGAAATATCTCCTCTGGAAACCAAAAATAAGCACAAATCATTTCTATCTTCCTTGCAGATTTTGCTGTTATTCTCCTGGAATACAGTGACCTTATTGGCTTTGCTTATGTAAGCAATACTAGATTGCCTGGCTACCATTTGTCACTTTAGAAATTTTATGCATGTTCAACGCCAGACTGATCTTCCTGCACTCCTTGCCCCAGTTGATCTTTCCCCTGTGCCATCTCCATGAGGCGCTGTAGCAGAAGGGCCTGGCTGTTCTGACTCAGCCACACCAGCCGTTGTGGGCGTTGCTGAGCACCGGGGACGCGCATGAATGACCTGCAGACAGTTCCTTTCTCAAACACACCCCTATCTCATTTTCTACCCAGTAGAGCAAAGCCAGAGCCCAGCAAAGGGTGGCGCTTCTGCTGCTGGAGCACAGATCTGCCTGGCAGCCCTGGCTCCAGCCCCCTGCCAAGAGCCCTTCAGCCAAACCCATCGCAGGGCCGATGACAGCAGATGCACTGTATCACTGTCAGTCATAGAATCACAGAATGTGATCACAGTCATGTCAAATCTGTCTGAGCAGCCACCTTGGTATGACTTTTCCCCTCGATTAGTACATTGACCTGTTGTTTTGTTGGTTTTTGGTTTGGTTTGTTTGGTTTTTTTTTCACAACCAGCACTCACAACAACAGGATAAGGCAGAAACACAGCTCCCACCTGTCTTCCTTTGGGGGCTTGGCCCCAGTTTATTCTAAGACTCTTTTAATTTTAAGGAAAATTATTCCAAAAGAGTAACAGTCCCCACGCCTCTGTTGTCTCCTGGAACACTTAAGGCATTTATCTGATAGCTGACAGGAATATCATGCAGGTACCCCAGCTATTGCCAAATGACATCCCATTTTTCTGCAGTCACATTTGAACAGCTACAGGTGGTGCAAACAAAACACACACCGATTTCACTGAGTTCACCGGACGCCTTTGATGAAGCATCTGAAAGACAAGTCAAAATGAAGTAAACGGACTGAACACAAAAAGTACAAAAAAGGGGAAAAAAAAACCGTTGAAGCTTATCTAGTAGCCTATTCAACCATGTTCCCTCATTTCTATGGGTTCAGGTCTTTGTGACCCATATTTTCACTTATTACTAGTTTTGTAATACAGAAATTTTATCAGATTTTTAAATTAAGCCCCCACTCTCTTCCCAAGTGCCCTCCAACAACAGAAGCCAATGCACACAGCAAAGAAAATCCCTGCACAAGCCCTAAAACCTCCAAGCGACACAGGTGCCTTTCCTTTTTTGTTTAAATTGGATCATCGCGAGCATTGGTACCATTGACATCTCATTTGAGGTTTTCTCAAAGTCAAGGACAAATCAGTCCAGCAGCAGTTCAAGGACAGATGTTGCAGAGGCAAGTCAACTCTCTGGGTGAACCCTCAGGAGGCATCTGCACAGCCCTTGTCTGTATGGTGAGATTCTGTCCCACGTTATCAAACATCAGTAAGGATGGGCACCTGAGAGGTATGGAAAAACAACCTGGCCAAGAGGCAAGAACTCAGGATGAGGTAATTCTGTGATGTTTAGGAAAATGAGCAAATATTAAACATCGTACAAAAGGAAAAGGCTTTATTTATTTTAATACCCTATTTAATCTGAAAGCACCAAACACTGAAGATCAGAAGACCAAACTGGGCTTTGCTTTCCTAAACGCATCAGTATTCAGCACAGAAGACATTAATTCTGGAGAGCAAACAAATGTCTTTTATCAGCTAGTTACTGCTGATGGCCTAGGCCGCTGCCAGCCCTGGTTTGGGCTTTGAATAATCCCAGGGCCTCCTGTTCTCTGTGTAGCCGTAGAGCTTCCGCAGCGCCACACGGGCCGCCTCCTCCTCTGCTGCTAGCACCGTTTCACCAGGACCTTCAGCGAGAATCTTCTTATCGCTTGCGGAAGAAAAGCAGAAAATTAACAATGTTTCTGTCAATCCTGAGCACTACTGCGTGTCACGAACAAGGGTTGCCAGATTGGTTTTAACCCCACTGTGTCCGTGGATGCCATGGGTAATTTCTATATATACACATGCAAATGTAAACATTTCCATTGGCCTTTCCTGCAGAGATAAGTGATTGTACATTCAACAATGAAGCCTCAAATCAGAAATGTGCCCATTTCCTGGAAGAGCACTATTCTGGGTGTTTGGATTCCTAACAAAGCACAGAGCCTTTGCAGCAGTCAGCTTGTGAGCCCCCTTGAAAATATGTAAAGCTCGTTACTCTGCTCAGCTTCAACAAAGCTTAAATGGCTGATGTGATATGGAACTTCCTCTTCTAGAATAACTTGAACAAACAGCACAAGTAGAAAACCAAAAGACCGTCCTCCCTCCTCCCCTCTCCCCCCTGTTTAAATCTATTTCCCTTAAAATGAACAGGGCACTCACCAGTACAACCCAACAAAGTACAGTGGCAGAACCGTGCTGCCTCCCAGCTGCCTGGTGATCCTTGGCTCTGGAGCACAGATGTTCCTCTTAGCCAGCTCTTCCACAAGTAAGCCCATCGGATTTACCACTTCCCAGACCTCAAACAGGTCTCTTCCGATCAGCTCAGGAATAAAAAAATCCTAAACAGGAATATTTAGAAGTTACGGTTAATGGGAAAGGCAACAAAGGATCCCGCTCCAGCGTACGTGATTTTACTTGACCAGCCTGTGCTTCTTAATGAAAAAAAAGAAAAACAAAACAAAACAAAACAACAAAAAAACCCACAACCCCAAACTGCCTCCCCCCAATAGATACCATTGTTAAATGTTCTTGTTTCGGGTATTGCCAAACTTCTGCCCAACCCCCCTTGGAACTCTGGCCATCGAAGCGCAAGACAATATTTAATTTTTTTTGTCATTTTTTCCCCTGCAACTTCTTTGACCCTTGGAAGTTATTCTTGCCAGCACCTGAGCAGCCGATAAGCAGCGACTCACCCTGACAAATATCTCAGTTTTCTCAGGCCCGCTGCTTCTAAGCAAGGCTCCTATGACAGCAAAGAACGTCCTCTGCAGCACATCTGGTGGGACTGGAAACTCTCTGCAAAGCGTCAGGTCCTGTATGGACAGGTTTCGAGCCACATAAGAAACCAGTTCCTGACTGGTGAGAAAATTGACGAGGGCTCCGGTCCCCTCTGCAGGCAGATCTGGGTAGGCAACTTCAAAACACCGCCTCAGGTACGAGCGTGAGAAGGCCTGCCCCTGGTCAGCGAGACTCCTGTTATCCTGCAGACTGAGGGCGACCGTTTCCTTGTCCAGCCCAAGCTGCCGGCGCCTCTCCTCCTCGCTCTCGATATAGGAGGGGTCAACAAAGGCGGCCTTCAGGAGCTCAAGAGAAAAGTCTTCATGCAGCCGGCGGCCAAAAGCTTGTACCTCTGCGTGGTAATCCCAGTTGGGCTTCTCCGACCTACGGGCGTGGAAAGGAAGAGAAATTCAGAGGCAGAGCGGGGAGCCTCTCGCGCTGCGGGAACGCGTGTCCGAAACAAAGCCCGGAGTTAAGAGACCCGGCGTCCAGCACTCCCGGTTCACCCTCCACTATCTGCCCGCCCGGCGTCGGCTCATCCGCGCTCCTGCTGGGGATGCGCTGAGCCACGGGGATGAAGCCGTAGAACGTCCCGACCCAGAGGCTGCTCAGCTGGCGGGTTGCGCTCCCTCCCCTGGACTACCCCGCCGGTCCCGCTCTCACCGCCGCCGCGGAGGCTCCTCCAGCCGCTGCTGCTCCAGGTAAGCGCGGAGCCATCGCTTCTTGTCGCGGCTCGGCGCGGTTCTGATCGCGGCCCGTACGGCCCCGGCCCCGACCCCTGCCAGCAGCCGCCGTGACGTCCTCAGGAGCAACTGAGCGGCCATGGCGGAAGCAGTGGGAGGACAAACGGTCCTCTACGCTACGGGCCCTCCCGGAAACACGGACCCGACCCGCTAGTTCCGGCTGGAAGCTGTGGGGGCCGGTAGTGTTCCCCGTAGGGGACAAAACCGAGATGACCGGCAGCGGAAGCTACTGCGGTGCACACCGGGAGCGGCCGGAAGGATTTTGCCGCCGCTGGCAGAACCGCAGGCCCGCCGCTGGTGTTACGTGTCGCGGGTGTCAGGGTTAGCCCCGATCCACGCCCACACACCCGGCTGGGCTGCGTAAAGGGTCCCGGGGAGCCTGGAAACGCTTGTTAGGCTTGGTTGCAGCGGGTCCCGCGGGACCGGACCGAAGCCTCCGCTTCCGCGTCCCGCGGTCGGGAGACGGAGGCGCTGTGGAAGCGGCGCTCTCTGAGGTCCAGCCGGTTCCCTGCCCCTCGCCGCCCCTGGCCCTCGACCGCAGCCGGACGCAGGGAAAGTGCCTGCCAAAATGAACGATCTGGGCTGTCGCTTGAGTCCCAGTTCCACACACAGGACAAAGTCTGGTGCGTTCCCATAAAGGGCCGTTGGTTTGTTTTTTTTTTCCTGTACAATTTATGTGACGTTGCGGGTGTCTCCGCCTCTCGGTGGCACCGCGGCGTTTCATAACGTACGTCCGTAGCTTAAAGGTCATGGTGTGCGCTTCGTAGAACCACGGAACGAGGGCAGGGCTGAAGGAGATTCCGCCTCCTCTTCCCCAGCCGCTGGTGCCACCAGCTCTTTCCCGATCTGTGCGCTTCCAGAGCCCGAGATGTGGCTAGCTGGTCCGGGAGGAGGACCTACCACAGCGCCGTTCCGGTGTCACTGTGTGTTCTCTAGCCCCACACGCCGCGGCAAAGGGGTTGGGGCAGCACTGTCGGGAGTGGAAGTGGCAGCTGCAGCCGTACAGGGCTGAACTGTGCGCGGCTCGACGCCCCTCCGGCAGCAGTCCCCAAAAGGGGTTTCGGGTCCCGGGGAAGGGCAGGGGTTTCAGACGCCGCCAGGTCCGCTTTCCGGGCTTGTAACCCTGCCACACACCCCTGGCGTGCAGCAGATCCCACCTCCTGCTTCATGCTCCTCAGGCTGCTGCCGTCGTAGACTGAGAGGGACTCTCAAATTTTCTTAAAATATGAAATAATTGTTTGGTTTAGGTTTTTTAATTGTTATTGCTGTTGTTTTTTGTAAAGATAGTTTTATTAAATCATAGAATTATTTGGCTGGAAGAGACCTTTAAGATCATCAAGTCCAGCCATTAACCTTACACTGCCAGGGTCCCTAAACCATGTCCCCCAGCACCACATCTACACAGTTTTTAAACATTTCCAGGGATGGGGACTTCACTAATTTTTTTACTGAGAGAGTGGTAAGGCCCTGGAACAGGCTGCTCAGGGAGGTGGTGGAATCAACCACCCCTAGAGGTGTTTAAGAAATGTCTAGATGTGGCACTTCAGGACATGGTGTAGTGGTCCTGATTAAATTTAGCAGATGGTTGGACTTGGTGATCTTGAAGGTAATTTCCAGCCTTAATGATTCTATGATTCAATGGTATCTGCTTTACTGCTTCCCCCCTTTGTGATCAGTAAGTAAAGCAGTGGTGTTGACTTTTAGAGGATGCTAATGGAGCTCATTAGATGGTAAATAGAAGCCATTTGGGCAGGTATTTTCCTGGATTGTGTATAAAAATGCCTAGAATAAAAATATCTCTTGCTGATTCTTGCTATTGTGAATTTACTCTTCCCTAGCACAGGCATTTTCATTTGCTGTATATTTTCAAGAATAATAGGATACATCTGGGCCATATTTTCTTGTCTTGATTCTTACACGTTTTTCTGTCCATCTGTATAAATACATATTTTAAAAAATCCCAGTGTATAAACATTTTTACATCAGTAGCTATTTCCAGGCTGGTTTCTCTCAGAAAAACAAAGAAAAAACAAAACAAAACCAAACACCAAAAAAAAACCCCATAAGGCAAATATGTATTTTTTCATACTCCCATATTTTCAGATGTTTACACCAGGGTGTGCTCTTGTTTTCACGCAATCATGATGTAAGAAAAGAAGACTAGCTGACACATTTCTATAAACTGATTAGCACCTTTCTGTCTTAAAAGGATGTTGTCATGAATTGATGTGCTGGAGGAATCTCTGGCCTTGTAATTTGAAATTATTCCATCTCAAGTGGAATTTCAGTATGACTAAAATCATAAACTTTGCATGTCTGAAAATAGAAGGTGTCAGGATTATTCCCAGGTAATTTCCCCTTGGCAAACCTTGCTTCCAGGCATTCTGAGCCCACTAGTGCAGTTCAGTCCTTTCTCTTGGTTGAAACCAAGTGGGTCAAATTCACCAGGGTGAGATGCTTTCGTGGTGAAAGCAGCAGGAGAATTTCTCAACTGCCCTGTGGTAAATCAGACCTGTGGGGAAGGGATCCATCAGGTCAGTGGCCATACATCTGTGTTGGTTTTGGAAGACAAAAAAAAAAAGTTTGGAAAACTTCAAACAACATTGTAAAGATTTTACTGTTGACTTTTTGAAACCCTGTAGCCCAGCTTTTGAACATCCCATCAGCTTTAGGCTTCTGGAGCACCAAACACTCTGAGATGGGGAGCAGAAATTTGGCAGCAACTGTGAGACTTTGTGTGGGAGATTCACTCGTTTTTTTAGCTCTTCTCTACGATTCTTACAGATTCAGAGAGTTTCCTGGAGAACTTAGTTGTCACTTGTGAGGAGAATTCATTAAAGACAAGCAGTATGTGCTGCAGTTATCCTTTAGAAATGCTTATCTGCAAACTGAAGTAATGAAAAGGTATCTTGAGGAGCAAAAAGGGAAACATATTTCACTTACACAGTGCTGTTCTCTGGGGATACCCTTTGCTGTGTTGTTCTTTTTTAACTGGAGGAAGCTATCTAAAGCTGTAGAGCAGATTCCATCTGAGGTTTTTTTAATAAGGTTGTGATCAGAGTGGCTCTGCTGAGAATGAGTGAGCTGAGACCTCAACTGCTGCCTCTTGCTGATGGGACTAGTACCTTCATAATACAAAGCTCTTGATCTTGTGAGGCAAGGTGCCAAAGAGGGTGCAAAGCATCAGGCTGAGGCTTGTAATAATTAACATCTCCTGCCAGCACTCAGGGGTTTGTTCTGCTCTGTTTAGAAGACTTACTTCAATCAGTGTTTTATTTTGATTTAAAGAGAGAAATAAACTTGTGATTAATTCTAAATGATAAACCTGAATTCTCAAATGCTGCTTCTAGATCACTTGGAGCTTTTTTTCCAAGTTCTGTTCATACTGAAGTTCTCCTGAGTCTTCTCCAGGTAGAAGAGGCCTAACTCCTTCAGTCTTTCCCCATAGAGCAGGTTCTCCAGCCCTCTGATTGTCTCCATGGCCCTCCTTTGGACTCTTTCTGGTCTGTCTATGTCTTTCTGGAATGGTGGGAAATAGAATTGAACACAAGGGCAGCCTAACAAGTGCCGAGGAGAGTGAGAAGATCCCATCTTTTGTCTCTGCTAGTGATGTCCCTGCAGATGTAGCCCAGAGACCATTCTAATGAGCATCTGATGGCCATTGATTGAGTCCTAGTGCTGCAGCTTTGGTGTTGAGCTCTCTTGTTTCCACATCTTGTTTGTATATTCTTTGGGAAAAGTCTGAAAAAGGAGTGAACAATGGGAGCTTCATGGAGTTTTCCTCAAGTGCATTTTATGGAAGAAAGAAATGCTCTAAAGACACATTTTTGGATCCCTTGGTGGTCACCAGAGGCAGGGCAGAGTGATAAATGAATGGCAGAGTCAAGCTGTAAGTGAGGCTTAGTCCTCTGCAGTGCAGAGAGGGGAAACATCACTCCAATAACTTCTGTGTCCTAACATAGCCATGGGGCAGATATGGTTGCTTGCTAGTTCACAGCAGGAGGAAATACAGATGTGAAGTGTCAAACAGCATTTGACTCCTATCAGAGGCTCCCTGTGAAAGTCTCACTGTGACTTGGTACCTATTTGCACAGCATTACTATTTTATTTTTTTTTTTAAATACTTTGGGAACCACAGGCTCACAAGGCACCCAGAGAAAAAGATCAGCAGGCCAGATGCTGATTTTGGACAACTAAGCCAAAGCCTAGAGAAATTGAATTGTTGACCTGGAAAACAGGCTCAGATTAAGAAATGTCAAGTTGGTGTGATGTCTTAAAGGAAAGGGATAAAAAAAAAAAAAAAAAAAAAAAAAAAAGGGGGGGTAGCACAAAAAAAAATGAAAAGGATTAGTTTGAGCTCTTTTTGATGTGTGCTGTCC